>VYZV01038434.1:0-14648 GCA_013401275.1 Pandion haliaetus | reverse complement strand
TTTGTGAGGAACTGCAGCCCGCGGAAAGGAACCACGTTGGAGCAGGGAACGAGAGAGGAATCTTCCCCCTGAGGAAAGGAGTGGCAACAACGATGTGTGGCGAGCTGACTCAACCCCTATCCCCGATTCCCCTGCGCCGCCGGGGGGAGGAGGTAGACAGCATCGGTAGTGAACTGAGCCGGGAAGGCGGGAGGGGTGGGGGGAGGTTGTTCTGATGTTTGGTTTCCCTTCCTAATACCCTTGTGTTTTGTTTTCTGTTTTGATTTGTAGTAAATTAAATTGATTTTGTTTCTTCCCCAAGTTGAGCCTGTCTTTTGCCCGTGACCATAAGTGGGGAGTGATCCCTCCCAGTCCTTGTCTCGACCCACAAGCCTGCCTTTGTTTTTTTTTTCTCCTCATCCCAACGTAGCCAGGCGAGGGGGTGGGGGGTGAGCGAGCGGCTTCGTGGTGCTTTGTTACCGACTGAGCTGACCTGAAACCACGACAGTATAAAATACAGTTTGCTGTTGAAAATTTTTTTCCCATTAAAGCTAAGTACAATACATTAGCATAAATTAAAAAAAATATTTTGGAAAAGAAAATGTTAGGATACTAACTGACAAATATTTAAGATCTATGTTTATTGAAAGACTTACTTTCTAAACACAAGTAATCTATTACCTGCTTTTTCCACATTTAGTGTCAAAGCCTGTTGTGTTTTTTTTCTAAGTAATGCGTGTGGTCTTAATTGAGTCATGTCTCTCATTCTCTTATTCTTACCCTTTTTCAGGGGTGATTCATTCCACAGAATAATTAGCTATCTTAAAATGGGATGAACCTCTTTTTGGAAGTGCCTATCCCTCCTACAGACACCAACACTCATGTTTAAGTAGCTGTTGGTTGCCAGGATGAACATCAGTGATAGTCAGGCGTGTTTTCTGCTTGTTCCTGTCAAATTATTATGTCAGTAATTGCCCCACACTCCAGAAACCAGTCTACTTTGGGGGAATTTGTAGAACTGTTAGTATCATTGTCTTTTCCTAGCATGTACAGACCTTGAAGGTCCACATTGCCTTGGTTCCAGAAGCAGTGCTGGAATCCTTGGTGGACAAGTACAATTCACTTTTATTAATGTTTATTAATGTGCATAATTAAGTTTTATGAAGGCATGCTATGTGTGTAAGAATGTATAACAATAAGTTCAGAAAATCTAAAATAACTCCACTGCCTTCTTACTATCTGGTGGTTTGCTGCAAAATATTTATTGTGGCTTAAACTATGAGAGCGTAGTATGTTCTCATCAGTTATAAAGGAAGCAGTTTAGTGCCTGCTCTTTTCAAAGTAGTCTTTTGGGGCCAAAATACAAGAAAAGGAGAAAACAATTTGTTAGAAAAGTCAAGATAAGAATGTATACAGTCCAAATCTTGGATTCATGGCATACTTAAGTTGTGTGTGTACACATTTACAAGACAGAAACATATCCTGACACTATTTGTCCTGCTTTTCCTCCAGGCATGAATTCTTCTTTGTTTTACAACACTGTTGAATATGATTCTAGCTGTTACCCCATGCTTCCTTCACTGTTTCTTTCACTGATTTAATCTCAAATTATGAATTCTTCAGAGCAGGGTTTATCTTTCTGTTATGTGTACTCCCTATGCACTGGTACAATGAGTCCTTGAACTTTGCATCACATTCTCAGCCAATACTTGAAAGCAAAATGCTCTTAATGAATCTCTAAACTTCATTAAAAATGGAACTGTTTATAATGTCAAACCATTTAGCAATTTCTCTATGGATGAATTAAGCACAATTCATGTACTTCTCAAAATATGCTAATGAATAACAAAACATGCTGATAACTTGCAAATTACTAAAGGGGTACAAATGCCAAAATGATACACTCTTTACTTACCAGCACAAGAAATTTTAGAAGCTATGTCACTTCAGGGCTGACCACTCTACCATTACCTGAGCTATGTCCCAGCTTACTCCAACTGTGAGCCCCGCAATGCCATCACCCTGGGAGCACTGCAAGACACCTTTGGGCAGCTGGAAAGTGTTATGAGTCTGGGGAATGCCTTCTCAGTGAAGCGGTAATAGGTGAAAAGGCATCGTACTGTGATTAAAATGTAGTTAAGAGCTAGAAACAGATATTTAAATCCTATGTCCTCTTCAAATTTTTAGCTTGAGAAAAATGAACCCATGACCTGAAGCAATTGTGAATTGCTAAGAACAAAGAAGACTGTATATAATTCAGTTTGTCTCCTTTTTGAGAAAGTAAATACAGCAGGTTTTTGTTAATATTTTCCATTATTTACTTTTTCGTTATGCACTGCAAAAATTAAATAGGAGCACAAGGCACAAGTCATACTGATAACTGAGGTGCAAAGCAAAAGGCAAGAGTCCTATTTTCTTCCTAGTAGCTGGTACAGTGTTATGTTTTTGACTTCGGTGTGAGAAGAATGTTGATAGCAACAACGGAAAACATCAGTGTGTAACTAGCACTTAGACTAAGTCAAGGATTTTTCAGCTTCTGATGCCCAGCCAGCAAGAAGGCTGGAGGGGCACAAGAAGCTGGGAGGGGACACAGCAAGGACAGCTGACCCAAACTGACCAAAGGGATATTCCATACCATGTGATGTCATACCCAGTATATAAACTGGGGGGAATTGGCTGGGATGGGATGGATCGCTGCTCAGGGACTAACGGGGCATTGGTCAGCAAATGGTGAGCAATTGCATTGTGCATCACTTAGAATCATAGAATCATTTATGTTGGAAAAGACCTTGAAGATCATCGAGTCCAACCTTCAACCACGCCCACTAAACCATGTCATGAAGTGCCCTGTCTATGTGCTTTTTGAATACCTCCAGTGATGGTGACTGAACCACTTCCCTGGGCAGCCTGTTCCAATGTCTGACAACCCTTTCAGTAAAGAAATTTCTCCTAATATCCAATCTAAACCTTCCCTGCTGCAACTTGAGGCCATTTCCTCTCATCCTATCACCAGCTACCTGACAGAAGAGACCAGCACCCACCTCACTACAACCTCCTTTCAGGCAGTTGTAGACAGCAATAAGGTCTCCCCTCAGCCTCCTTTTCTGCAGCCTAAACAACCCCAGTTCCCTCAGCCGCTCCTCATAAGACTTGTGCTCCAGGCCCCTCACCAGCTTCATTGCCCTTCTCTGGACACGCTCCAGCGCCTCAATGTCTTTCCTGTAGTGAGGGGCCCAAAACTGAACACAGTACTCAAGGTGCAGCGTCACCAGTGCCAAGTACAGGGGAACAATCACTTCCCTGNCCTTGTTGAACCTCATACAATTGGCCTTGGCCCAACAATCCAGCCTGTCCAGATTCCTCTGCAGAGCCTGCCTTCCCTCGAGCCCACCAACTCTCCCTACCAGCTTGGTGTCATCTGCAAACTTACTGAGCATCCCCTCGATCCCGTCATCCAGGTCATTCATAAAGATATTAAACAGAACTGGTGCCAGTACTGAGCCCTGGGGAACACCACTTGTGACCTGCCGCCAACTGGATTTCACTCCATTCACCACAACCCTCTGGGCATATCGGTCCAGCTGGTTTTTTACTCAGCGAAGAATACACTTGTCTAAGCCATGAGCTGCCAGCTTCTCAAGGAGTATGCCATGAGAGACAGTGTCAAAGGCCTTACTAAAGTCCAGGTAGACAACATCTACAGCCTTCCCCTCATCCATTAGGTGGGTCACCTGGTCATAGAAGGAGATGAGGTTGGTCAAGCAAGACCTGCCTTTCATGAACCCATGTTGGCTGGGCCTCATCCCCTTGTTGTCCTGCACATGCCATGTGAGCACATTAAGATGAACTGCTCCATAATCTTCCCCAGTACCGAGGTCAGGCTGACAGGCCTCTAGTTTCCCGGATCCTCTCTCCTTGTTTTGTATATTCCAATCCTTTTATTATTACTTTTATTAATCGCTTTATTATTACTGTCATTTTATTATTGTTATTATTATCATTATTTTCTTCCTTTCCATTCTATTAAACTGTTCTTACCTCAATCCATGAGTTGGTTTTTTTTTTCAATTCTCTCCCCCATCCCACTGGGTGGGGGGGAGTGAGCGAGCAGCTACATGGTGCTTAGTTGCTGGCTGGGGTTAAACCATGACAGTCTGTAAAACTTGATAATATGTGTTAGAGACAAATTCTGAGATTAGCAATATATCATTTTTAATTGAAACTAAATTCTAACCATCTATTGGAATGCCAGGCAGCATATGCAGGAAACACTTTTGTCACTACTGCAAGAAAAAAAATGTGTTTACTGACTCTTAAATTCCAATGCAAATAGCTATGCTAAAACTAAGCAAAACTTATTCTAAAATCACCTGCTTAAATCAAATCACAAATATGTAACCACATCAATTCAAATATTCATCTTCTGCCTCAACTGATGAAGATGAGATTGCAAGAACAACTTTTATTGGGGAAATAACCTGATATATCATTGAGCCAGTGCATTGAAAATCTGTACATAGTTAAATTGATTTTTCACACACTTCATTCAAAGTGGCATGCTTCATTTTCATTTATGTGCTACGACAGTTCACTGCAGAGATGTGTATTATGGGCAAGTGTTTATTTATTCCATTGCACACTGACTACATCATAAATTCCAAAATGCAAAATTTTCTTTGATTATTTGAGGTGGGAGTCTAAAGACAAATTATTGGTGTAGTTGCTCAGGGAATACTTGAAAGAAAAGTTTCTGTACTAATTACATGGCTATTTAAGGATAACATCCAATGTATACTCATTTCTGACAATTTCATTGTTAATTATCCTAGCAATTTTCCATGATATTGTATATAAAATGCTTCTTATGTTTACTGACATAGAAATTACTCTTCCATTTATCATAGCTGCATTTGTTTAAATTTTGACTGCTTCTCTACAGGAGAATTGTAACAATGGATTTGCCTTTTATTATATTTTCATGCACTCACTGTTCTTAATTCCTTATTTCCACCATGGGTTTTTTTTCATTTCAGAGAAGAAGATATTAAGAAGTGCATTTCTTGGAGTACAGAGAAATGTTCGTTCTGTCACTGAAGATCAGGAATTCTGGAGGAGTACTCCATTTCTGAAGACAAGGCGTGAGACCCAAAGATTGTCATCTTTCTTCTTTCCTAATCTCCATCTTTTCCTTTTGCTCTGCTTCTCTAAATACCTTCCTTCCTTCAGATTTACAGCACCTATCTTCTTTCTATGACTTGTCCATTCCACAGCTGCTGCCACCAAGAGGGGAGGAGGGTTATTTTACATTGGTAGTGAGGAAGCATGTGAGAATATCCTGCCTCAGAGAGGTGGCTGCCATGGTCTTCCTCTTTCAGCATCACTATTTCTATGTTTTAGTTTTAAGAAAGTTCTCCAGAGTTTCAGGAATGAACACAGCTGAATGCTAGTTTTGAGAGTCTTCAGGAAATGTCTCAGTTTTCAAACTGTGTAATAACATCTCTTGCAGTTCCTATACAGGTCCAGGAGTGGAGGAGTGGTTGCCTCAGTGCCTCACAGAGCTGAAAACATCTTTCCATTGCGCAGTATGGATACAGACTAGGATGACAGATTCCACACATGATTTTATCAGTGCCTGAATTTCAAGGAAATCTGACCTCCTCATACACCTTGAGGTTCAGGGTCCATGAGGGCCTCTTATGCCAGGCAAGATCTACAAAGCAGCAATCTGAAAAGCAATGTTTGCTTTTATTAATGAGACTTAAATGACATTGGGGCCCTTCCCTATAGCTTAGTGATTATAGTGTGTTTCATTATCTCTGAGTCCTCATCCAAGACAAGATGCAGTGAGGTGGGAGTTCATCTGAGCCACAGATTATATAATAAAAAATCTTTCCAGGCAAAGCAAAGTCAACCTGTCTTCTCCTCAGCTGCACGTGTTACTCCTCCAGCACAAAACACACTTTCTGTATCTATATAACAGACATATATGGATAGCCCAATGTTTCAAAAGTAGAACATACCTATACAAAACTAGGAATCAGGGCAAAAATGAAATCATGGTAAGCATCAGATAGTACACAGGGGTTTTTTTGTCATCTGCCTCTCTGAATTTTTATAAATATCTATTCTTTTTCTCTGTTTTTTAGTTGATTTTTTAAATATTAAGAGAATCCAAAGGGAAAAATTATGCAGAAATTGCCATTATTCTCTAAACATTTTCTGACACACACCTGAATGCTTGAAGTACATACCCAAATGTATAGTTTACATTTTAACTTTCTCTACCATTTATACTTTAGGAATACTTGTCATATGTGTTATGTTATTCCTACAGTATCTGTGCCTTTCATAATCTATTTAGCCTCCAAAAATTCCTGTTGGCAGGGAAGTAGTATTAGTATTACTTTATATATAGAAGTAGCAGTAATAGCAGTAGCAACAGCAGTGATAGTAGTAGCAGCAGAACTGTATTAGGAGCATTGTATAGTATAGTATAGTAGTACTAATATTTTATATGTGGCTGGGCAGACATATAGTAAAGACCAGAATTCTGTAAATATTGAAGCATATACTGAGGTAACTAGGTATCTAGAGGGCTTCTCAAATTGAAAATTATTTGAGCTTTTGAGCATTTTCCTATTTACATCTTTAACCATCTATATAGTTTTACTGTTCCAACAACAAATGTTCAAAAGGCTTTCTTTACATTGGATTCAAATGTTTTGAACAGCTCTAGCAGTTGTATAATTCTTGCTCCAAATTCCAGATGAAAAAGGCAAACCCATGGTCAAACTCAGCAGAAAATATTGCTGTTTGTGCAACTCTGCAAATTCTTCAAATTTCTTAACTTAAGCCCATAATGTTGATTGGATGCTGACTGTGTGCAGCCATGACACTCAAATACAGTACAGAATTTTCTTTATCCAAGTTCAAAACTTGAGCTGGTGAAACCTACAGTGTGTCTAACCATATCCTTGTCTACACTAAAGATGTAATGTAAATCCTTTTCAGCAGGCAATGCCTATTTTTTTCGTTGCTAGTTTTATGACCTCATTACATGACAATAATCTTTGTCCTACTTTTAAGGGACACGAGGGATAACAGACCTGTAGAGGGGTAACAGTCCATACACCTGGATGTCTGGTGAAAAGGTATAACAAAAAGAAAATTCTTCATTTCCACAGCTCAGAATGACTGTCTGATTCTCACTGTGGCCTTGCACTTCTTAATTAAAACAGTGCCTAAGTAATCTAATAACTAACCTGAATACATTCTTTCATCAGTCCATTTCAGAATTTTTTAGAAATATTAGTTAATGAAAGTTATAATACCCAAAATGGTAGGTTTTGGTAAGAGGACACAATAAGTAGAAAGGTCATATTAAAATACAATTTAGACAGGATATTTTGTTAGCTTTTAAATGCACAATTTACAAAAAATATTTGGTTTATGTCACACCATCATATATTAAGGTCTATTTCCCTGTTACTATGCATACAGTAATATTGTATTAATAATAATAATAAAAAAACAAATCTGCTTTATTTCAGAATAAATTTAGAAGTGGATGAGAACTGAAATACAGATTTCTTCAAATATCCACCACTAAGCAAAATCATTATTTTCTGCAGCAGACTACACTGCTGGGAGCCATAGTAGGAAGTAGGTAGATTAGATAAGAGATACTTCAGTTTTAAGATTGTCCCACACCTGCAAATTGGCATTATCTAGTGTTTACTGGATGATTTATGAGATAAGAAATTACGCCCTCCAGGATCTCCTTAGATGGTTACATGCTTGTTAGAAGACCAGCAGGGAAGTATTCCAGTGTCCATACATTTCTACATTAGAATCTAGAGGTTAGTTCAAGGATAGTTATGGTGGTGCTCAGGGTAGTTATGGTGCCTCATCTGAGTCCTTATCTCTTCAATCGCTGGATTCTTGTTACCATCTAGAGTCCCGCTAACTGCCATTACTGATTTTCACTGAAATAAAACACACCTCCAAATAGCATTTCTTAAGCAATTTGCAGCCTTCTCCTTAACTACAGTTTTACATATTTCTCAAATTATAGTATCTCAGGCTTTCAGAACTTCCTTGAGCATGTAGGCTATACTTCAGCCTATTGGAAAAGAGACCTCAGAAATATTTTTCATATAGTTTTTGTTTCTCAATGGCTCAAGTTGAAAGAACAAAACAAAAGGCTAGGTTTTACTTAACTGTGATGAAGATGCTTTGAGGACGTTATGTAGAGCCTTCATTCCCCAATACTTTAGAATTATATAGGAGTGTCTAAGAGGGAAAATATTTGGTGAAAGTCAAAACAAGAACACAGGGCTAGACAAAGTGACTGTGGCACTGAAAGCAAATTGGTAGTGCCTGGAAAGAAAGGCCTCTCTTCCTCGCTATGGAAGCAGTCCTGGATTGCATGGAGGCAGGTTTCCCAAAATGGTGTGTAACAGTTACACGCTATTGTGTCTCCTGCCAAAGGCTGACATGAGCCTGGGGGAAGAAATCAAATGGAGCTCTTGTTCAGCCAGTCACCAGCATGAACCAGCTTCCCAGTCTTCAATAACATGGGCTAGCAGTCTGCCTCATCTACACATATCAGCAGAGTTGTACCTCCTATACAGTCAGCTGCTGCACACTTGCTAAGGGGCTTTTACAAAGCTCAGTTCAGCTCAGAATGAATATTGGTAAATGACTGCAGGAAATGGTGGTCTGCCAAAATGAAGCATCGACATATATCTTTTCCAGATGGTTGTGATATGTAACAGCGTAGTCTTTTTCTTTAAATATTAGGCCACTGAGTAGGTGGAAATAATTTATTTTTTCTATTGAAGTGATTTTTTAAGTGAGTTCCCATATAACCTTTTCTACCAACAGTGTTGCTCAGTGCAGTAGAATGAAAATGGTAGTGAAGGGGAATATGTTTCACAACATACTCCAAGTCAGCCTATTCTGATGATGAGAGCAGGTAGTGTTTTGAGAGTGAAGCTGTCTCCAGCTTCAGGCTTTTTGAAGTGTCTGAGAAAACACTTTGAGTCTTGTCATTGTCTGTTCATCTCTCTGAGCTATGTTTTCTTGAGATACTGTGAATTCTGTTTGTTCTCCTGTGAGCTGTGTTAAATAAACTCTACATGTTTACTGGGATAGTATATTTACAGATATGCTATATGTTTCATTTTAACCCTAATCTAAGATATTTGTTTTACCTGTTTCCTTGAAAAACACCAGGGAACCATGTGTCACAACCCAGGCTGGAAAGACCAAGGAGGGGTTGAGATGAGTTCGGAATTCCCTCGGGCTAAATTAAGGTGAAGAGACACCAAACGATCAATTAAACGTTTTATTTATGGCAGAAGCAGCCTGAACTTGGGAGGCAGTAACAGTAGGTGGCGGGGTCTCCCACGACAGGAATTGGCATGAACTACCTCAGTAACCGGTAACTCCGTGTACATCAATTCAGGGAAGACAATAAGGAGAGCTCTCCCTTTGGGTCAGGAGTTTCAGAGCAGTCACCCTTGCTTTCTAGACTCTTTCTCAGAGAAGGGCCCAGGGGTGGCTGGATCCGCTCCTAGTCCCAGACTTGGTCAACGGTTTGTGTCTAAAGGGATGATGGGGGGTAGGGGGGATATAGAAAAAAGAGAGAGTGAGAAAGAGGAAAAGAGAAAGATTTGACCAGTCCCGGGTCCAGCATTGGTTCAGCCAAGGGGTCCAGTCAGCCTAGAGGTCCAGTTCCGGAGCGCACATGCCCATGGGGCTTCCATTCATGCTCTTTTATCATCTCCTTGCCCCTCCTTTGGGTGGGCACTCGAACTCATTAGGCTAATTAGGTGTCATGTGCAGTTTGTGCTTTCAGACCCTTGGGGAAATGGTTCGGGTCAGTGGGCTTGGGGGTTGTTTGGGGAGTGACCTCTCCCTCCCTGCAGGCATGACAGTCGTTTGATCTGTGGCCATCCCTGGGGAGCTGCCCCACTCAGCACATCAGAACAAGGAACTGCACATCCTCCGGCCTGGCCCAGCCCAGCCCAGCCTGGCCCGGGCCTCCACGCCCTGTTGCTGACCGGCTCCTTGCCTCCAAGTTGGTTGGTAGTTGTGCAAAACTTGCCCTGCCACAATGTTGGAGACATTAACTCTTTCAGTCCCTCACACCATGATCATGGAACAAGGCACTAACAAAACTTACATCTTCTAACTAGGTCTTCTTTCTTCTGAAGAAGGTACTGAACTGAATGCTTCTTGGGTTTGACCATACAAATTCCATATTCATAATTAACTGGGTTTCACTCATTATTCCAGTGACTATTGTTCAAATTTGGAAAGAAAAATATGCAAGATTACTTCTGTAATCACACTTAGGGTCTGGTAATTGTATCATAAGGTTGACTTGCATAATTTAGCACTACTAATGAAATTTTATTTTAACTGTGCTTTTTAAGTTATGATCAATGTAATGAAAAGTTTCTGTTTCATACATATGATGTGATCGATGAAAACAATGATGACTTTTTCATCCTAAGAAGAAAAACATTTTCAGGTCACTTGAAGTCTCCATGATTAGTGAGTAGTCTCACCAATTTAAAAAGATCAAAAATTTCCAATCAGATGAGTAAAAATGACCAAACTGTTAATAAAAATAAGATCTTCTTTAAAAGATTATACTATAATAGTCATGTATCTGTAGCATTCGAACTTTCTGTGCTAATCTGCAAGGTGTGTGACAATGACTTATATTCATATTCACACATATACTGAAAGGTAAATTTTGACCCTCATCATCCTTCCCACCAAACTTTCCCATTTCCTACCACCTTTCCTACACTCTTCTCAGCAACAAAAGCTCCCTTCCCCCATTTCCAAAACATGCCCATTTCCATACCTCTTGCATCAGTCTGATTGCAAATTCTAAGTGATCAGCAACATTTATCATTTCAGCAGTTTAAGTTCTCTCTCTCCTCTCCCAGCTTTCCCATGTTTCCTGACTCTTCACCACTTTCATCCCATTCTCCCAAGCTCACATAATACAGCTTCAGCAGCAATGTGTTCTCCCTAGACCTAGTCTGCCGGACAAGCAAACAAAAAAAGAAAGACCAGACAGCAGCCTTTGCTTCTCCCAATGCCAAAGCAAAATGTAAAGCTACCTGGGACTTGTAGACATCTTGTTCTCCCCTCCACAGTACACTATCAAAAAGATGTATCTACTTTCAGCCCTGTTCTTTTTGGAAGCTTTTATCTGCAGAGGTAGGCAAGTAGGGAAAGGAGCCAGCTAGATAGGGTAAGACCTCTTGAGCTGGCAGGGACCTGTGCCTTTGGTGCCAGCCAGGACACCTGCTTAGGCAGGAGTGAATATCTCTGGTGATTCTGAGTGAGTTCTGACTTCTTTTTTACCCTCTCAGGTCTTTCTAGAATCCCAGAGCATTTTACGTTATGAAAAGTTAGTCAGCTAAGTAGCATAAGCATTAAATTATAGATCAAATTTGTCAAGTTCAGTTCCATTTAGATGAGTAAGTAAGCATCAAATGTGGATCACAATATATAATAAATGATGAAAGCAAAGTAAACACTTTAAATCTCCACAATTCATTCAGCAGAAGAATTAAGGATTCAGTAATGGCAGTGAGTCATTTTTTAATAAAATCTATCAGCAGAACATGAAAAAAACTCCTGTGGTTGGCATGGTATTTAATATAAAATACATGGTAAGAGAAATTACTGATTTTTAATGAACAGATGCCACTCTGTAAAGGCAGATATTTAGGCTCTAAAGCCATGTAGCGCACACAGCAAATTGTCTCGATCCAGGGCTTTGCTACAGGAATTACAATTCGCCTGTCTGCAACTCCATCTGTAGAATGATTCCTTGACAGAGCATGAAGAGATTCTGTTGTGGCAGAAAAGAAATTTCATAAATAACAGTAAGAATGACATTCACAATATGGAAATCTCTTTTTACCAAAAAAAAAAAAAACCCAAAACCAAATGAAAACAGATGCTAATCCTTAAGAAAAGTCTTAAAATATAACATGCATAACAGCTCAAAAAGTAAAAAACATAACTATGAGACAGATATTTGCTTGGGCAGGAAAAAGTATCAGGCTCTTCCTAGAAGTCCAGTGGAAATTTGTTCCTGGCTCACCTGGAATACACTGAGTTGTCTCTGTGACAAGCAGCAAAGCAGCCCATCAGTAACAGGGAAGCTGTCCCTATTTATTTATTTTCCATTCTTTCAGTTGGAAGTCCTAAGAATCTTGCTCAGGACTCTTGCTTTAACAGGTGGGAAAGTTCATCTGTTCACTAAATCCTGTTGCCTATTTTATTTGCCTCTTCGTTACAATTGCAAATATTCCTTTCCATTACCTGAATTACATATCACTCATAAAGGAAACTATAATAGCCACACAATTCCTTGCAGGGTGAATGATTGCATCCTGGCACAAAGTAGGTATTCCTGAGTTCTGTTAAATGTGAGCAGACACCAAGATCCTACAGGAATGGAGAGGATCTCAGATTGCCAATACCATGGGGCACTCATTCTTCTTTGTCTGCCAAAGGTTTCAGGCACGTGTAAGAATAAATGTGTATCCGAACAAGTGTGATTAGAAGTGATGTAACAGGAGTAAAATTTGGCCAAAGCCAACTTCCTCATATGATTTTAGGGTGAGTGAACAATGAAAAGTTAAATATTTGCACCTATAAGGATAATGTTTCATTAGAACTCTAAACAAATACTAAAAGACCGGTTTCTTAAGCAGGAAAAGACCAGAATCGGTAGGTAATTTAGATCAAAAAAGAGAACTTGGAAGGGAATCTATCACTTGATCTTTGCTTCATTGAAGTGTGAATTATTTTCCGTGTCAGGATTTTATTTTAAACTTAACCTGTGTATCCCAGTTTAGAAATATTCCAAATGTTACCTCTCCAGAAAGTTTGTCTGGGACCCAGACTGCAGCCCTAGGACTAGGCAGATGCATAGCCTTGCTCTCTGCTTGGTTTGCCTGATCAATGATTTTTTTCTCTCTGGGCACTGGGATGGGGCACCAAGCTCGATAGACTACAAGTAATAGAAATAAAAACAGGAACCGGAACAGTGACTGGTTTGGGGATCATTACTTGTGAAGAACCCGAGTATAAGTACAAGAATACAAAAGAGACAGAACGAAGAGGATTCTACTACGTTTTTATTACATTGTAATACAAGAAAAATTGTGTGACAGTTAATATGGTGATTATTTTATGATTTTGTAAAACAAGAAAGTACATGGTTTGATTAATTATATTGAACTGAATGTTCATTTAGATTACATGAAATACAAAGAAAAAAAGACAGTACCCATACTGATTTTCAAGATCTGCACTCAAAAAAAATTCTTGAATGCACAAAGAAAGCTGAAACAGCTAACAGCTTCCCTCTCACTCTTTTGTCTTTTCTCAGCAGAAATTTGATCATTCACTTGCACTTCTTCTTCCACTAGCTTCCCCAGGTAGCTCTCAGAGATCAGTGAGAGAAAAAACTTTATAAGGGAAGGAACAATATACCATCTGGCATCTGGTTTCAGTATCTGTGTGTTTGAGACATGCACCTAAATGTTCAGAAATACCTTCATATGCACATATTGTATTCACACTAATGGTAAAGGAGTAACAAATCTGCTTTGTTGGAGTTACCCTGATCAGCTTCCACCACAGACAAGCAGAGTGTCACTCCATTACGTATTTCTCACATGTTCTAATATTGCTACAAGGAGACAATTCTCAAAAGCATAGTTTCAGTAAAAATATAAATGGTGTTACATTAAGACATATCTAGATTTTAGGCATGGGATTCCACTAAAGTTGATCATAAATATTTAAATACTGCTTATAGGCAGAAGTTAACAGTACAATTTGATGACCACCCTAACTAACAGTTTATTCTTTCAGAAGGCAGCCTAAAACTTGTGGTCTAATAAAGTTTTGGGGCCACAGTCTGGTGCCAAAAAAAATGTTGCCATAATAATACTGCAGCAGAATTTAAATACATAAATTAACAGATGTATGCTTGTAGTTAACAGTTTACATCAATGCTCTTTCTTTCCTCTCTTGTTTGACAAAAAGTATTAAGGAAATGTCTCTGTATTATGCCTTATTTTGGATAGTCCTCAATGTTCTGTGATTTGAGTACAAGCTGAGGACATCATTAGCAAGGACCTGACGTTAAAGTAGTTAAACTAATATTAGCATTTTATTCTGAACAGCTGGTGTTTGCTGAGCCTAGTCATTTTGTGGAACCGCTATTAAGTGCTATGTTTGCAGTTCTGAAATTCTTTATGTTTTTAGACCATAGTCTAGGCTGTATTTGACCCTTGCTTTTTTTTTTCCTCTGACCTTGCTAGTATTGTTACTGAAACTGCCACTATTAGATGCAGTTCATGGTCACATGTTTTAAAAAATTTGTAGGCCAGTCATAATCTTTTTAATTCTTGAGCTAGGAATTACTAAATGTCTTTCTCTGCATTCTGATTAAACTTTGTAGGGTTTGATTTAAACATTTGAGTCACAATCTCACTTAGTCAGTAACTGTTAAAAGAATGTGCACAACACTATACCTACTAAAAACTTGGTAATCTCTCTCAGCAGTCCTGACCTTGTCTCCCCAAAAGTGCTGTTAGTGAGTTGTGATTTAAGGA
>VYZV01038433.1:23206-47952 GCA_013401275.1 Pandion haliaetus | reverse complement strand
GGTGGTGGGGAGTGGGTGGGCAGGCGGGCACTCCGGTTTTGCCCATTAGTTTTTTACATTATTTTTTTTTTTCTTTAATATGTGGGGAAAGTGACGGTGCTGTGTGGGCTTCCCGCTGTGTGACTTGGAGAGGGCAGCCCGGCAAAGTCAGGGGTGGGGTTCACATGGAGGCATCTGCTGCTGCCGCTGCGGTGGCCGTCCTTCGAACAAAGACAGGTGCCGAAAATGTCCGTCCTTGCGTCTCGAAACCGAACAGAAGTGAGGAATGCTGATTGTGTGAACACACACGTGCACACGTGGTGTACGAGCAGGTATGCCCACACCTTTATTGTCAGGCAGGCCGAAGACTTCAGTCGATGCCTTCCACTCAGGTTGGACCAAGGTTGCTTGACGTTGCTTCTAGATAATCTTAAGGGTTTGGAGGTTTCTGGGGGGTGGTTTTCTATTGGCTTCATGCCTTCTGAGTCCTCTGAAGCCTTCGTGAAAGCAGGATTAACTCTTTGCAGGGCTCAAAACACACGTTGCACAGGCACAGCCCTTTGCAGCGCTGACCTCGTACAAATAACGGCCCCTTTAGCAAAGGCATAACCTGGCATACCCAAGGGTCACAACTGCAGGGAGGAAGGAGAGCAGGCAAAGCAGTAACACTTGAAAATGCTGGCAACGGCTCTTTTTCCCCCCTCTCGTTTCCGTCATGTTTTACAGCATCGGATCATCGGTGAGCAGAAAGCATGCAAGTGTACCTGCATCAGTGCCCTCATCTGTATCAAGGAAGCCTAAAAGCTGGAAAGCTTTGGCCTGCAAAGTGCCGGCCATCAGTGCGGCTCATGCTAAGGAAGTGTTCGAAGGACACGTTTACCTTTCACCAAGTGAGCAGTCCCACTTGCTCTGGAAGGATGCGGTCCTGAAAGGGGAGGATCGCAGTACTCTGTGGTAACCCTGCTGCTCGCAGTGCCCCCGACATGCTGGGTACGTTCAGCCTAAACTGAGCGTCTGTCCACGGCGATCTTGTGGTGTCCGATAAGGATGCAGCAGTGGTTCAGTCCTCCCTGACATCCCTAATATGGGAAAATGAACTAGGAGGAGAAGATGAATATTGAAACGAACATGCCTGTGGGTGTCTGTGCGCTGGGGAAGAAGGTGTGAGGAGGAGTACTGTGGGGGCTGGCTGGGAGCAACCAGTTCACGAGGGACCAAGCAAGATGACCAGCTTCACTTGCTGCGCTACACACAGCAGGTGATTTGTCCTGATCAACTTCTTGAAGGAAATAGTAGTTATATATTCTATACTAACCATAAAAAAATCTTGAACACATATGTTATAGATTGATTGAGAGAGATTTATCTCGCACTAGCAAAGAATATTTTTCCCATTTGCTAGAGAGGGAATACTTGTCTCTGACTCCTCGGATCCGTACAAAGCCTCCTTATTTTGGGGTGCTTGATGACATAGATTTTATGCTCCTCTAAACTTAATTTGGTTAGAATTGCTGAATAGCTGTGTTTCGGGTTATTTTAATAAAAATTATGATCATACAAATGAAAGATCACTTAAGTTCGGAATGCCTGGAGCTGCCTGAACAAAAAGCAGAGATGTTCTCACTGCTCTTTAAGAAAAATCTTACCGTCCTCTTACAAAGTTTCTGGAAAATACTGTGTTAGTGCCCAAGGCGATCATGCTGACCTTTTTTNGGGGTGGGTAAGGGGGGGGTGTCTTTCTGGTTAGTACAATTGTGTTTTGGGGAAAAGGAGTTGGAGTTCCTGTAATGATTTGCCCACCACACACTTCTGACTCTGCCAGCTCTGGGGCACAGGTGAAACGTAAGTGAAAGTGGGTTTGGACGAGTTTCCAGATATACAGCCAAGTCATTTTCACCAGTCTATATTTCTATCCGTAACAAATTATATCAGCAATGAAAACTGTGCCTAGTTTTTAAAAGCTTCAAAAATTGCCGATGGACTCAGGAAGATAATGAACGAGTGTATGGCTGTACGCATTTGGGATATGCACAGTTTTGTATTTTTGTGATACTTTTACCTTGCTAATTGCATTTGTCTCCAGTGTTACTTGCCCGGTCTTTAAGTGAAGGGTATTAGCCGAAGTGAAAACTCTGAGCACTGTACTCATTCAGATTCAATTACTTGTAAGCTAAATAATGAATTAATTTGCAAGTGTTGGTATCGGATGCCTTACTGTAGGGCCAAGGTAGGACATCCAAGTACAGAAGGTGTGTGGGGCTGGGTGCTGGCGATACTGAACATGTATTTGTTCATTGAATATTTTCTTGGAACTTTTTATTGCACTTTAAAGTCACATGTTAATTACAGGTTGTAATTACATGATTTTTATTCCAAAGAATATTTATTTTAAGGCCTATTTTAAAATAACATCACGTGGATAACAACCTTTGAGTGACAGAACTGCTAAGGAATTCATTTGGCTTTGGGGTCTTAGGATGTACTACCTTCCAGCTGGAACTACATGCCCACATGAACCGCAGGCGAAGGATCGTTCGGCGTGATCCTTCCGATATATTTGGTTTCATGTTCCTCTGACGGGACTGCCGGCCTGTTTAAATACCTAACCCTGTGAGCTGTTGAAGCCGCTGGCAAAGGTGATGTCTTCAGTCCTTTTGACTTCTGCTGGAACCAGTGGTGCTCTTTGCGCACGAGGTGGTTGGCACCTTGACGGGTTGGGGCCTGGGCTCTCCTAAGTCTCTTGCCTCAGCGGACTGCAGTGGGTCTGCCATCAAGAAGTCTGTGGGTAAGATACTGCTTTAGCGCTGCAGATAAATACTGACTGCTGGGTGTTTGACTTCTTAAACCTTCTTGGAGAGGCACAAATTATTCGATCAATCTGTTTATCAAAGCTGTTTCTGAACGAGGTCTCAAGACACGCATTCATCATTCTGAGAAATTTCCTTCTGAGACTTTTAAGGGCTTCCTTCTCTAATCTGCACCTATAGAAGCATTTTGGTAACTGAAAATGAATGACTAAACAGTTCTGTGGTTTCAAGCATGCATGCTCATACAGTATATGTCAGTGATTGCTAAGATGACCCATTCGTTCGTCTAAATTTGCTGAGGCATATTAGAGGCTGCCTATGCAAATTTCTCTGAAAATGGCAAACGAGCACCTGTACTCTAACTCGACCCACTCGCCACCATTTTGTTTGCAGGGCACATAAATAGAGCAGCAAAATTTGCTCTTCACGCACTCGAGGCGGCATAACTTGTGCCTGCATAGGGGACACTGAACTAGCCAACATTCAGATTTTCTTGTCATTAGTCACATAGGTCCCATGACAAATTTTGGTAAATTTAGTCCAACTTGAGGTAAACTGGAAAAATAAAAGGGTGGGGCATAAAAGGTAACCTCAGCGTGATAGTTTGTCTGCTGTACTCTTAGTGCGTATGCTCCCACTGCAGCCTAACTTCACTCTAACGAGCTGTGTTTATAAAATATCTCCCTTTCTAGCAGTGTTAACAGAAGCCGGTCATCAGCCCCAGCTGAGGGCGAATTCACACAAGGTTGACCAGAACACGGTAACCATGATTTTCTTGTCAGTAGTTAGCATTTAAGTGCACACCTTTTCTTTTCTCATTTATTTAGTATTTCCATTAAAAACGCTGTTCAAATGTTGGAATAATATCTGGAATGATTGTAATATTCTGATATTCAATTCAGTGTTTAGTATTCACATGCAGTAACTTTTAAACTCTTCTTACAACAAACACCCAGTTATATATATATTACCATGTCCTGCAGGGTTTGTGTTATGCATATTTAATAACAACGCAGGTGTAGAGGACGTATTGCATGAGAGTAAAGAAAAATCTGGTGCAGCATTGTTCTGCACAAAAAAAAAATAATATGGTGGGGCAGCAGATACAGCTATGATAAACAGAAAGAGTTTGTCCAGTAGTCACAGTCCACAGTTAGCTGGTGTAACGATTTAATACGCAGATGAAATGAATGAAAGTAACTGGAAGAAAATGGTTTAATCTCTTTAGAGTGCAACCACCGTACATTCAGGAAAAGCTAAATCCTAAAATCCTGACTCAATTGCAGCTGAGGAAAAACGTCAGAATTGACTGCATTGTAAATAATGGACTAATGTTTTAAAAGAGTCCTCAAAATAGTAGGTCCAACTTATTTTCCGTGCATGTTACCTCGTGGTAACTAGGTAGTATCCGAAACTTCTGAAATTAGCTAAAGGGTTTTTTAAAAATTAATCTGAGCTATAATCTGTTCCATATTTTACACAAAAATTACTTGTATTTTAACTGCCTTGTAACTGTAAGTGCATCTTGGGCATATTTTTAATCAAAATGCAGTATTTACTGTTTTGAGAGAGTAATACAATATCTGGGCATAACAGTAATAATTGAAGTCCATAAACACAAGGCATCTTTGCAGGACCCTACAACTGCTTCCACTGAAGCTGTTGACAAAACTCCCAGAGGTCTCATGGGTACAGGATCAGCTTTCTAAAAGTTTTATGGTAATACAAATAAACAGAAATAATAAAAGGGGAAGACTGTGCCATGGCCCGTGCAGATGAACGTCATGTTTTTCTAAAGTTTCCATGCTAACTTTTTGTTCTTCTTCACTGCAGCTGATAACCATCGCTACGATGTTTTGTGCAAGAGTAATTTTATGTTGGTGTTCGTCCCAGTTTTAACCAGAGAATACCTTGCCTGAAGTTGGAATCTGTGGCTGTTTTATAATGTCTATCATGTTTTCACATGTTTAGCAGTAGTGCTAATGAAGGCATGCGTAGAGCGTGTGCTAATTTTATGTTTAGATAAAACATGTATAATGCTTAGGTTTGAAAATGAAGGTGGTAAAAACTAAATTAATGAGGTCCGGATAAACAGTTGCTAGTGGATTACATTATAATAAATACCCAACGTATACTTTTTGTCTGAAAAAAAATTGCATTGTGTGGTCTGACTGCTAGATAAATTTCTTAGCATAGAAAAAAAGTAATTTGTTGACTTACAGTTATTATCTCTTGAATTACTTTAGATTTGGGCAGCAGTTTATTTATTGGTACAGTGGCTACCAATCTTCTAGTCATGAATCATGGCAGAGTATTTAAGTTACCCCTGTGGACAAAATCTTAAATCTTTCCTTCGTATGGCTGAGCTTACAAAATGTTTTTCATTACTAAATAGTGCACCAAATGCCCATTTAGCACATGGCTTGATTCATTAATGTATACGATAAGAAAACCTAAACATCTGAAGTGTGGATTTAACATTTCAGGAGCTCTCTGAAACGTGAATACAGTCAGCAAATGAACTCGGTAAGAAACTGAAATCTGTATTTGTATCCCACTAATGATAGGGGTCTGAGCGACAGCGTGAAGGATGCCAATAGTGACTGCACAATCCTGTATCTGACAGTCCTTACGTAAGGTAAACCTTTTTGCTCACTACCTCATTACTTGTTATTGTCTGAGCAGGGGCTTGGTACTGTATTCAAGATGATGCATAAAACTGACGAACATCCAGCTTGTCCTGTTCTTTCTTTATGCACTTTATGTGCTTGCGTTTCTTTTAGCTCCCCAAGTTAACAGTCATATTAATCTCAGTTTCTGTTTGCAATAAGTAAGAGAAGACAGAGAGGAGGTAAGTACTGGAACTATCAAGATGCAGCTCCCGTCTAGTAAGTTTTCTGACTATTTAAAAGATTTCAATATGTAACATGTCAGAAAATTTTATTCTGAGTGCTGGCCTGACTGCTGGTGAGTGAGGGTGACGCTCTGGGAGTACTTGGTTCCTCTGATCAGACATTAGGGCCAAATCTTGATCCAAGCGTCGAGTGATTTCAGAGCCTTTGTGCACCTCTGTTGCTCGGATGTACGGTGCGAGAACTGTCAGATTGGTCTTGAGAGAGTTTCTTCCTTGCTGAAAAAAAGGGTCGTGGTCCGCACATAGTTGATCAGGAGAAGGAGAACGTGTTGGTCGAAGGTCTGCTGGTGACCTCTGCAGGGACTTTAGGGGGTGCAGAGCTGCCCTTTGCAGCAGGGAGGGATCGGCATGGTGCAAGACGAACAAGGGCTTGTAGTGCCAAGAGCGTGAGTCTCCTGTGTAGTACCAGCCCATGCGCATCGACAGCAAGGTAGCGTAGCAGGAACCGTTCTCCAGTTAAGGAGGAGTGAACACGGCTCCCCCCCGGAGCAGTGTGGGAAAGGTTGTTTCGGAGTAGCGCAAAGTGACTGTTTTCATATACCTCTGTGTGCTAGTGCAGCTCCCGCAAGCTTCAGCTGGAGTTACGCTGTAACACACCAGAGGTAAATGGCATGCCACTTGGAAAGCACTCTCAGTCTTTTGCCTGTACATTTTTTGAGGGAGTGCTGTGATGCTCTCAGATTGCGTATTAAAGGTGTCCCAAAATTAAAAGCATTTTGACTGATGATGAGAAAGATTAAATCTGTCACCTAAGAGCTGAGTTTGGTAATACAAGGATAGGTAGGGAGCTCAGCTAATGAGCAAGTTTACTGTTAGGTTTTTGTTACAAAAACGTACCAACAGTTTACAATGTCCAGATGCTGTTTACAGAAGTCCCCGAGAGCTAAGCTGCTCCCCACAGCCTTGCGAGCATTCATCGTGGGCTGCCACCCTGCCCAACGTTAACTTTCATTTACTGTCATTCTGTGGTGGTAAAAAGATGTATCCTGTCTGGTTTGTATAGCAGTAGTTAGATGTAGCGAAGGTATAAAAAGAAGTCTCTCTCCAAAGTGTATTAATGCGCATCAGCTTCGTTTGTAGGTGCGGTCCTGCTGGGATTAGTGTAGTAAAGGAATTCTTCTATGAAAAGAATTAAACTGGTTGATCTGATTGGTGTTAGGAAATGTGTTGATTATATGATTGTGTAGCTATTGCCGACTAGCGTGCTTGTAGTTGTAACTATTCTGTGTTACCACTACAGTTCGTGTGGACTGCTCTGTGTGTCCTTCATATTTTCTCTTTTTGGGGGAAAAGGGTTACTGCTATTGTTAGACTGTTAAGTCTAGATACTAGTATTTTTGGCTGGGCAGAATAAATGGCTGTAACATCATCAGACTTGCACAGATCTATGCAAGTATTCTAAAAATGTGCATGTTGTAAACCAGGAGGGAATAATAATGAGCACGGAAGACTGTAGCCGATGTTAAAGAAGCAGATCACTCAGTTGTAACAGCGTCAGTTGGATTCCCTCTAAAAGAATTAGCTGAGCAGGGTGCAATAATCACAGACTCGTTTCTGGGAGTTGAGGAGGAAAGTGAAACCAAGGCAGAGCTAGTGCTGCTGTTTTTTAAAACAGGGTGTGTGAGGAATTTGGAGAAAGAGAATGTTTGGGCAACTTTTTTTTTTGCCTGAAGAAAGAGAGAGGAGAAAAAAAAGAGTAAATCAGTTCCTTTAAGATTTTTTGAAAAGGGAATAGTTAGAACTTCTTTTCCTAGAAGGAAAAGTCCTCTTGATAGGTTAGGAAGTTTCTTCTTGCACATCAAGGAGGACAGCAATAAGAGAGGGATTCCTGAGGGACCCAGGATCCACCCCCCCCCCCACACTAGCCCAGACTTTTCTTGTGGGTTTGTGCAAGAACGATGACAGTACCAGAAAAGCAGTTCCTGATTTTAGATCCTGCTACTAAAGCCTTCATGCGTTTGTGGGTTACAGGAGTCATGAGGAGATAATCGGTGAGCGATTCAGAGAGGTTGGGGGTGACAAAACAGCTCCCGAAGTGACAACGGGATTGCTCCCTCCATCTCTGGGGTTCAAGTTACCCGCCAGCTCAGGTCGTAGCACCACCCTTCTCCTGGTCTCATTGCACAGCCCCAGTGCTCGAACAGCAAAGACACTGCTGCAATTCGGTCCCAGGATGGTTCTCTCTCTAATTTTCCCAGCATCTTAATCTGTCTTTCCAGGGAGGCGGTGTCAAGCCAACCCCTTCCTGCGATCACAAAACCCCTCACCTGCAGGAACCGCCTGCTGTGTGCCCCTGGTCTCCCACCCCCGGTCGTTGCCTGTGTGCACCTTTGCGAGCTGCCGCGCTCTGAGCTTTGTGTGCTGGTGTATTCTGTCCCTTCTGTATTTCCCCCTAATCCAGGCCTAATACACTCAGTTCATATGTCCTGGTAAGCCTGAGTATTAGACCTCCTATTTCATCCATATTTATATTACTGAAAGTTTATTGTAGATGGTGTGGTATGGATAGTCACTTCTGCGACCGAGACTCACATTTCCTGCTGACGCGAGCGTGCTCAGTTGGTAATAACTTCGCCGGTCTTCTGGCTGAAGTTTTCCAGGCCAGTTGTCCACATCCAACTTAGACACGTAAACCTGCTTATATATTGGAGTGAGGTGATCGTTCACAGGCACTCTCCCCTTGTCAGTGCCCGGGGTGGAGCTGCTTGTAGATGAACCATGGCTTGCAAGAAGGGAGGATGCTTTCTGTAGGAGCTGTAACTCATTTGGTCTGGAAGGTAGAAGGTATTTGGTTGGTGCGTCAGGATATTGCTAACACAGAAAGGATGCTTTAATGATTAAAACCGTTGAATGCTTCTCCGGTAAATCCCATGACAGGACTCTGTCCCTGTCGTGGGGTTCATATGTGACATGAAGCAAGGCATTTAACCAAATTTATCACAGGTGGTTATTGTCTGTGCTGTCCTCTTTTTCTAGCTCCCTGACTGGAGACTCTACGACCTAATTTGTGGAAGTTGTGAGTGCTCATGGTTGCAAACAAACTCAGAGGGGACTGTGCTTGGCATATGTCAGTTCTCTGAAAAAAATCAAAGTCCTAGGCATACCAAATTAACAGATATCTCTGATTTTCTTCCGTGCACTGCAGTTCTCTCCTATGAAACAGCGTACAGTCATAGGAAGTACTGCCCCATCTCACACAGGAGCTGTGAAGATTCCTCTGATGAAGTGGAATGCTTTCCTTATGAGATGCCCCAAAAAGCAATTCATAATTCACTCTTCCAAACAGGGTTTAAATTCAGTGCAGTAAATAAGACCTGCAGCAGCACATTAGAGAATGAGGAAAAGCATAGCAAATGTATAGCTGCTCATTAAAAGGACATCATCTATTCTGTGCCCCGAAAAGGTGGGCAAGTACTGTACAATTCAGTCACTAGCCACTACACCAGAATGCTGATGTGTAAGGTGGACAAATTAAAGCTTAATTCTGTCTTTTGTGACTTTTGAGTACTTGACTTTGCAGAGGTAATAATATTCTTTTAACATAGTCTTTTGTGTACAGTATGTATAAATGCTGATAGTATTGCTAATATAAATGTTGCTCTTCGGGGGGCCACTTTACTAATGGGAGGGTCACTTAAAGTCCTGGATAAATCCCCCTTTTGTAAAACCAAAGAAATAATAAACATAAAAGTACCCAAAGAAATAAGCCTGTATATCTATTTTAATCCCTCAGCAGTCTTCCTAACATACGAAAGGCCACTTCTCCTTAATGAGGCCAACACAACCACAATCAAAGCAAAGATTCCGGAGAAAAGTTCAGCCAAAATCAAACCAAAAGGAATTTTCAGATTGTTTTCAAAACAGTGCAATTCAGGATCTTATTTTGTATATTTTACCAAAATCTCCTATAAAAACATATCTGGAAGTGAGAAAGGATGCAAATTTTAGGGGGAGCTGTTTTATTACACAGAAGCTAAAAAGGCCAGAAGGGAGAAAATGCTTAAAAACATGTTTATATCAAAAAGCAAATTCTTACCTTATCTGGAAAGTAGCTCTTGCAACCTTTAATGCAAGATCAGCACAAATACGAAGAAAAAAGACAATGCAAAGGTTATGAGGCTGGTTTTGCTTCATATGGCAGGTTTTGGAAAGACGGATGCAGTGATTTCGTACGGGATTGGAAACTGCAGCTTTTACGAGGCATTATGTTTTAACTGTGTAATAACCAACTGTACAGTAAAACTGAGCTCTGTGGCAGAAGTCTTAAGATGTCTGAATAACTGGTAGTTGTTCAGGAGTGTAATCCGTACCTATTGCTCTGAGTCCTGACGTACACACTGTCAACAACCACTTCAGATGACCGGAATAACTCACAGGCCTGTCGGACAATCCATGCTGGAAGGGACCTCAGGAGGTCTCTAGTCCTACCTCCCACCCAAAGCAGGGCGAGTTACGAGACGGGACCGGGTTGCTCAGGGCTCTTCTCAGCTGGGTCTTGAAAAGCTCCAAGGCTGAGAGTGGAGATTGGAAAACCTCTCCAGACAACCTTGACTGTCCTCATGATGCAAGGTTTTATCCTGGTATCTAAGCCAGAACTTCTCTTGTTTCAGCCTATGCCCGTCGTATTTTTAAAAAACATGTGTTAATGGGATTGCAAATGTTACACCTGACTCCTCGTTGATAAAGTTTTAAAGAAATGTATCGTATCAGCTGTAGCTGAAACTGATTGACATTAAAAGTGATTTTAGTATGGAGTAGTAACTGTATGATCAGAACACTCCAAATTCCAAACAAAATTGTAACGCTGAAGTAGAAAAATCACTGGATGATAAAATGTGTTTGTTAGCATCATAAATAGAAATGATGAGCAGTGCAGGTATTCCCCAATGAGAGTAAAACTTGGCAAAATGAAAATGAATAAAAAACTAAACAAGCTCAGATTTGTACAAACTTGTCCTGCACACACCTTCAAGAAATATTATATACTGCTGCGATCAAAAGGATCATCTGCAGTTTCCATCCGATAGCATCATTTATGACTGGCATTTAGTGTTATAGCTCATGGATACAAACTTTGAAGAATATTAACAGTATCCCATCTAATGACCCTGTGTTTTTTATATCCTCTGTCTCGGCATGTCTGCTCCATGGGAGACTTCTAACAAGCTTCCCTCAGTACCGTTCAAAAGGTTTGTGACATTACTAGTTCACAGTGACAGAAGGCATACCTGGCACTGAAGTGCTGAGTAAATAAATCAAAAAAAGAGCACAGAATGACTAGGACGGAGGCATTCCCTCATGATACCAAACTTCCCTTACTCATCCATCCCATCAGGCAGCAGGTCAGGGCTAGAGTAAAGCACATGTAGGACTTGCAGGACAGAAAACTTCCCTTGTGGAGTATACTTTTTTTCCAGCATGCTTTTCTCTGAGTAAAATCTGTCTGACTTTCAGGCTAGTCTTCACAAAGCTGCAGGGCAAACGATGTCTAAAACACGCAGTAAGATTTGACCACCTGTAACCAGCTGCTACAGACTCGTCTTAAAAAGCCTACATACAAATAGTGCAGGACAAAGGGATCTATATTTACAGGACGGATGCACACTTCAGAGGTAAGACCAAGTGCCAACAGAGTCATGAAGTTTATGTTAAGCATTGCACTGTAACCACATGCCCTGGAATGAATTATTGAGCTGTTTAAATGGTCATGCTAATGTTTTTACTTATGAGTTCTTACCTGTAGAGGTATGGTCTCATAATTACTGTAATTACAAGGCTTATGAGTCTCATCACTCAAATCACCTTGCTCCCTCAAGACATTCTCAAAATTGCTATCTGTCTGATTCCCACACGCTTAAAAGGTAATTTTGGAGTTAAGTTTCCACACTGAGAGAACAACTCAAACACTCAGAGGAAAGAAATACGCAGCTATGTCATTCAACCCCCTACACACTCACAGGTGTCCTTTCTAAGCCTCTGCCATGTCATCCCCACCATCCGCAGCTGACGTACCACCCCCCCCAACTTGAGCAGGCACACCGCAGCACGTACAATTAGGTGTTGATGATAAGCAGTTAGTGTAGATTGCATACATTGCCTAGTGAAAACCACTGCTCGTAGTTTTTCTTAACTGTGTTTGAGTTCTAGTGCCACTCTTGCTATTTCTAATAGCATCAGCTACGGTGCTGAGAGCTGGACTGAGGGCTGCACTGGTGAGTGTACTTGGGATTAAGGTTGTTGAATATTTAGTGGTTTTTTTTTTTCCTTTAAAATTGTAGAATCACAGACTCGNTATCGCTACCTGCCCTTGTACAAAGTCCCTCTCCAGCTTCCCTGCAGGCCCCTTTAGGTACTGGGAGGCTGCTCTAAGGTCTCCCCGGAGCCTTCTCTTCTCCAGGCTGAGCAACCCCAAGTCCCTCAGCCTGTCTTCATAGGAGAGGTGCTCCAACCCCCTGATCATCTCCATGGCCCTCCTCTGGACTCGCTCTGACAGGTCCAGGTCCCTCATGCTGGGGCCAGAGCTGGTCGCAGTACTGCAGGTGGGGTCTCACGAGAGCGGAGTAGAGGGGCAGAATCACCTCCCTGGACCTGCTGGTCATGCTTCTTGTGATGCAGCCCAGGATACGGTCGGCTTTCTGGGCTGCAAGCACATGTTACTGGATCACACTGAGCTTCTCGTGAACCAACAACCCCAAGTCCTTTTCCTCAGGGCTGCTCTCAATCCATTCTCCACCCAGCCTGCACTGATACCGGGGGCTGCCCCGACCCAGGTGCGCTTGGCCTTGCTGAACCTCACGAAGCTCACATCGGCCCACTGCTCCAGCCTGTCAAGGTCCCTCTGGGTGACATCCCTTCCCTCTAGCAAATCAGCTGCACCACTCGGCTTGGTGTCAGCTGCAAACTTGCTGAGGGTGCATTCGATCCTGCTGTCTATGTCATTGATGAAGGGATTGGTCCCAGTATGGACCCTTGAGGGACACCAGTGTTTACTGGTTTCCACTTGGACACTGAGCCATTGGCTGTAAGTATTTGGACGCAGCCATCCAGCCAGTTCCTTACCCATCAAACAGTCCATCCACCAAACCCTTCTCTCTCCAACTTAGCAGCAAAGTCTGAGTCTAGTTAAGTATCCCGTAGAGTTACGTAGTTCCCCTGGCTATCAAGACAGAAATTATTTAGAATGCAAAGGAAATCTTCTATCCTACAGGGAGTAGCTGTATGCTTAATTTTGAAAGTTCAGAATTGCCTTATGGCTAAATATCTGCATGTGTGAAATGTGAAATTTGCAGAGATAGTGGCTGTTTAGCCCCAAAATGCATACAAGAAAACCAGGAGAAAATGTAAAAGAGGAACATTTAGAAATGTATCCTCTTTCACAGTCCCATCAAAAATGATTGTCTTTTGAAAGAATACTGGGTAAATTTTGTATCTAAATTCAATTATTAAAGATATCTGAACTCTGCTTTAAAGGCCTAATTACTGCCTCATTGAAACTAATGCAGAGGGGCATCCGATGAAGAGAGAGTATGCTATAAATAGAAATCCCAACTAGAGGGCTGCTCCTGGAATGTTCATGATACTGTGTAATCCAAACAAGCAGCAAAATTAAAGGAAGTTGAATAAATGAACTGTAGGGTAATATAGCTTCCACTCTCTTAGTGTTATACCTCATTTATGTCTGACTTTACATCATGTGCAGTTCAGTTATAGTTAAATCTGATTTGTGGCAACCTGAGCTTTATAAATGTCATCCCTTTAGCCTTTTCTGCATCGAGTTGTAGATACTCCATTTCATGAAGTACCAGATGTTCTCTGAAAAAGAACATTAGTTACAGAAGTAACACTGGCTTCTTAGCAGCAGCCAGGGGACTTGAGGGCAATGTGGGTTGGTTTGGACCTTTCATGTCCAATAAATCCAAACATGGTAAATATTCAGGTACTTTTTGATTACATAATTCTTAAGGAGTCTCACAATTGTAGTGAACTTGTATTGTCTCTGGTAGACCGTTATCTAACGATATAACCAATAATAATAAAACAATAAGGATCTAAATCTGGACTTACCTTGTTAGTGTTGTATTCACTGGGCCTGTGAATAAGGTTACAGGATTGGGCCCTTAAAATACTATTTTACAACTTCCTATTTCCAGTCATACTGCAACATCTTACATCTTGTTTCAGATACCAGTATGAAAAAAAAAAATCACGAAGGAAATGAACATGGCTTGCTAGGAAAACCCTCCCCAAGCTCAATTAAATGTTCTGCTTTTCACTTATTTCCTATCATGTCTCAAAAATCCTTCAGTTCCAGTGGTCTGATTATCTCATCACCCTGCCTTCGATTCCCTTTTACTCTAAACAATAATGTACATTTTCATAATAATTATACTTTGATTTTTCCATACACCCATGTTTTCACTTGAGCGTCTGAAAGGGCCTTAAGTACTATTGAGGTAGTCTGCAAAACACCTATTACATTATCGTCCTCATCCTCTTTCTGCACTTAGATGAAAATAGCAGCAAGAAGCAAGTAACCTGCCGAAGGTAATAGAGAGAGGCAGCGGCAGAGATGGAAGCAGATGTGAGCTGAAAATGGGTGACACCGCCCTCATCACCAGCGCCCAGTAATCCTCCAGTCGACAGAACAGGGTACAGCAGCTGCTTCTCCACTTCTGGATACCTGCAAAGAGCTGTCGTCTCCCAGGGTGCTAAGCACCGCTCTTAGACCCTTCTGAGCCTTCCTAAAAAAGGGAAGACAGTTACCAGACACACAACGTTCGCAAGTGCTGTTGAAGACATACATGAAAATTTTTTTTACGTAAACAAAATGCATCCATCCCTAAAGCCATGTTGTTTGACTGTGAGCAGGTAAGGAGATGGGAAAAGTTACGAAGCATTGGGATAAAGGGGATTAAACAGAAAGTGACCTGGATTTGTGTAAGCTTTCCAGATGGCAGACACGAGAAGCGGGGCTGGGAGAACACAGCACCCCAGTTCACTTCTGCTGGGTGGGTCTCATTCCAGTTGGTGCTTGGGGGTGCACCCGGCATTACTGTCTCTCTGGCCTCTAAGTTACAAATCACATACCATGTGTATACATTGTACATTAGGGATCCACAATTTAAATTTACGTCTTATTTTGGCTTTGCTTCTTGAATTTGGCTGTTTTCGTGAAAATTCCTAGGAAAAGAAATCTGTCTCTTAAACATGGTTTAGTTTGAATCACACCCAGTTAACTCTCGATTATCTGTGGACAGTATGTGCCAGACGTGGCCCATTTTGGTACGGAGCTATGTGCAAGCTAACTGCTTATAAGCTATATTTTAGGTATGTATCAGCTAACCCCCCCATAAATCCACGCCAGCTCTGTGCAGATCCAGCCCCAATGTCTCAGCATTGTCCTCCAGCTACAAGGAGCAGGGGGTGCAGTTCCTTTTCTGATTCGCCGTGAAGCCACCCGGCTGGCGCTGAAACGAAGCTAGTAAATCCGGCCAGAGGGAACCCCATTCCCGCAGCTTTGCACTACGCTCCTCCGCGCTCGGGGAGGACGGGCTAGCTCTGCAACCCGTACTTGGCCCGCGGCGTTTTGGAGCGCCGTACAGAGAGACCCGAGAAGTTCAGCAGAAGTCATTTCACCTCCAGTTCTGGGCCTGTGCTGGCTACACCGCATCCCAGCTATTTCCAAGCGCGGTCACACTGATGCTTTCAGCCGCGTGCCGGAGTACCTGTATTATCCACGTTTGTCATTCGTCAGGTGTTGCAGCCCCACCGTTACTCTAGATAATGGAGAGTAATTGCTGGGCTAAATGAATTCTGACATACCTTCATCGACTTCAGCAGCGTTACACCAGAGGTGAATTAGGCCCATGGATTTCGCTGTTACTTTAAGAAGCTCTCAGTGCCACGTACAGATTAGGGGAGCTGACACTGATGAGCTGGTGAAGCTAAAGTGTGCTATTTCACAGTGTTATTAAACAAATCATTCCAATTTCAGTGACAGCCGGCTCTTCAACCTCTTGTCTTACTGACTTTCCTTGACTCTTACTGTATTATTTACCTTGTGAGAACGCTGCACGTGGCTAAAGTGCAATGACGGACGCTCAGGATGGGAAGTGGGTTGGATAACCTCAGCACCCTCCCTGCCTGAAATGTTCCAGCGCAGCGTAACTGTGTTACAGGTAAATGTAACTCCAGTGAGGAGGTGGAGTTACAGCCTCTTATGCCAGGGTAAACTCGGTCACCTGGGTCAGTGCATTTGGGAACCGTAGACAAGAAGTAAGAAATTACAAGGTGAGTATTGGGGGTGGGGAGGGGGGGAAAGAGTACTGAGACTGCAGGAGAACTTATTTGGAAGTTCTGCTGACAGCGGTTTGGAGGACTGGACCCCTAGAAGTCCTTTTTTTGCACTCATTTCTGCGGTGGCAATCATCATCAGTTTCAGGGCCAGGGAAGCGCTCCAGCATTGTTCAAAGGATCATCTCACTTGACACACGGCATGAATTTATGCAGCCATGCTGCAGGTTAATCTTTGTCTGAATAAATGTACAGTTTTTCTGGGGAAAAAAATATAATTACAAACTGCATTTGATAATATCTCAGTAATTTAACAGCGGATTTGAATTTTGAAGGTCTGGTAAATTTGTGGACTATATAATTTAAGGGACTGAAAAAAAGCCTTTGGCCTTGCCCAAATAAGGATAAACAAAAGCGTGAGAGTTATATATGGACTTATGGTAGCTAACAGAGAACTTTGTGAAGTCTGGTAGAGAGACGGTATTTTAGCACGTGCTAATGTGTCCATTTTAAATGGCAGGTCCTTTCTGTGGTGTGAAGAAAAACCTTTTCCTTAGTACTTCACCGTCAATTGAACGGCCAATTGCTGACCGCTCACTTCATTTTATCAGGATGGCTTCTGATTTTTTCCAGTACTGGCAGGTGACACTTACGTATATTTTTCAGGCAATGAGAATTTTCTTTGTCGGTCCAAACTGATGAAGAAACAAACTCAGCAGACTGACTTCTAAAATCCCCATTAATTGATACGATGTTCTTCCACTGGGCTTCTACAAATCTCATTTGCATACCCTGATGAAAACCCCGTCGCTGGCTGAAGTGACATTTTTGTCTTGCATTCTGAAGCATTCAGTACATTTATAATTTCAGCAGTACGTCTGGAAAACAAGACTCGTGACAATAACAGAAGATGTGTTAGGAATCAGCCTTATTCTCAATTTGTACTACCTGCTGTATGATAAAAGAAATGTAATTTTAGAAAGGATTATAATGCTCATGTCACACTGAGACTGTTCACTTGCTAGATTTCTCACTAACAGGAAAATACTAAAAATGTTAATTTAGAGGCCATGATCTCGTGTTGATGAAAACAGTAAAGTACGGGGCTCTTCTCCAGTGCTTTACATCAAACTGGATAAATACTCCTTTTTCCATTCCTCTGACAGGCACTTCCAAATAAGAATAGGTAGCTATGCCATTTGGAAGGCTGAACGAGAGAAGAGTCCAGCTGTTCAGAAAGTAAGGAGGAACGACAATGTGTTTGAGAAGCAACACCGAGCGAGGAATTCAGGAGATGGATTCGGCAGCTGTGAAAGGGGAATTGGCAACAGAAAGTGAAAATCAGAGAGGCAGCCTGGTTGGTGAGACTAAGGGCCCACGCAGCCGACTAGTCCAGCTCTGGTAACAGCAGCAGGAGAGGCCGTTTAGGAAAACAAGTGAGCCTAGCCCCGTCTTTGGTCCACACCTTGGCAGCCACGATTGTTGTATTAGGGACGCTAGAGAGTAATAAAATGTTAAAAAGCCTTAACTTCAGGGAGGAGAGGCCTGGAGGAGAACTGTGTAGTCACCGAGTATATCCACAGTGGATCTCACTGAGGAGCAGATCTACGGTTGTTCGTGCAAGGGCTGTGCAAACCCTTCCCCATTCCGTGCTGTACACAACTCTGCGGGGTTTGGAAATCCTGTGAAGTGGACGCCTTCAGCCTTGGCCTGGGCAGAGGCCAGTGCACTCGATCCTGACCCTCTGCTTGAACCAGTGCAATGCAGGTGAGATGAAGTACCTGGAAAGACAGACAGGGGCACCCCAGACAGGAAACGCAACGCTCACTCCGTCTGGTTGCAGATTTACGTATTGCTTTCTCTGTTGTATGAAGGGCAAGTTCCATGGTTTAGGCTACTTTGTTTCTGCAACCATTTAGCTCACATTTTAAAAAGTGGCTTTGAACTGGTACTGAGCAGAAAGAGCATCACCAGGCTGTGCACCTGCACTTGAGAGATACGCAACAACAGTTTTTTCCGAGTAAACTGGTAGATTTCTTACAGCAGTATCTCCAATCTGCTGTTCAAAGACTTGCACTGGTGTTAACAGGCATGCTTTCTGACAGCACAGATCAGTCCAATTTCAGTATTGTAGGTCCATGTTCACAGCCCAACAAATGTTTTCTAGGGTACAGAAGTCCAGAGTCACGCCCACAGCTTTTACCTAGCTGACATGAGAAGCTGTTTTCACAGCACCAGCGCGTCTTCAGTCAGCCAAATGCACACTCCAGTTGTACTGTTCCACTGCTAGGTATGCAACCGATTTTTCTCTTGGGACCTATGCAATTAGAGAAGGATTTCATGATCTTTAATAAGAGGAATTGTTACTAAAATAGCAGTGAGCAGTAAAACTCCATGGCTAACAACACGACTGGGAAGGACTTCATTTCGTCTGTGAGCTTAAGCACTAGGCTTCATTACTTCGGTGTCACCAGCCTTGCTGCATTTCCCACATTGCTGTTCAAAACCCTGTCCTTATCATCCATCAAGCCCTTACTGAGCTAGAGCACGTTGCTCTTTTGGCTGGCGTAACTCTTTAAGGACAAACTGGGGGCATCTGCAGTCCATCTGAGACTAGCTATCTGGGACCTCACTCAGCTACAGAAGCGTTAGTCTCTGAAAGGCATTTATTTCCCCGTTTGGGACCATAAGGGGAGAACAGGGTTTTGCAAAGCAAAATGAAACCCAAGAAACAATCTAACTCCTGGAAAGACACCTATGATGATCCCCAGGAATCCTGAAATCAAACATGCAGATCACATACATCCATCCCTTGGGTGCAGGATGTTGGATGCACAAAATGCTGTCACATGAATAACATAGGTTAGGTCAAACTCGCTGGGACAGATGGCGCACTGAACTGGACATAGATACTATTGAACAGGCACGCCCCTCGCCACGTTGTTGGCTGTATGTTCAATGCTCAGAGGGGGTTCCGAGGCAGGAAAAGGGTTTGGTATGGATTGCAAAACAGCCTGGAAGGGATTAGTTCAGCCAGCGTAAATTAGAGCGACCGTAAGGGAAAGTTTCTCTCCTAGACAGCCTGAAATGAGGGAAGGTGGTTTTGTGCCTCCTCGGCTTTCCCGTGCTTAGCTGCGGCGCCAGTACAGCTAAGGCTAAAGTCCTGATCTGTTGTGCAGTTTGTGTCGCAGGCAGGGTTCGGGCTGTGCTTTGGCTTGCGCTTCCGCAGGACTCGTTAAGCATGAAGCGCAAAAGTTAGTGCTTTACGCCTCCCTGGACGAGGGTGGACACCTGCAGTCAGGAACTGGCCGTGACAGACAAGGTCACCGCTTGGTGCCCCTTCCCACACGACGTTGGTCAGAACGGGGTGCCCAAACAGAGTATCTTAGTAAATATGACTGACTGTTACGACTGCTACCAGTTTAATTAAAAAACAGTGTTCGTTTTTGCACTTTGGTGGAATTTTAATTCTTGTCACTATTCATTTGTTCAAAAGTATCTGCCTTGTAATGATAGGAATCCTTCTGCAATTTTTGACCAATGATCAGTAGCATTATGCGATGTCCGCTACTACTTCTATTACTTTTTGCTTGGCTTCTAAATTTCTCCATATATTTTTCTCTGCAAAAATGATAGTGGAGGGTACAAGCTTCTTTTATTTCCCCCCCCCCGCCCCCAGTTTTGGATAGTTTCTGTTGTTGAATTGCTTTACAAAAAAATGTGCAATCTGTCATTCTTCATTGATGAAGAAACTCCCTCTCAATTTGGTCAGTCTCCTCAAATAACAGAGTTCTTAACTTTTACAGTAAACCTTCAAGTTAGGCTGCGAGTCTCTGCTCTACGCAAGGCAGATGAGAACTGGTCCGTCTCTTGCCTGTCATTTCCATCCAGGCAGCTTGCTTCCCTCTTGACCTTTCTACCTATCATCTGAGGAAAATATTCTCAAAACATGGCTTTGCATGTTACATTATATCATTTTGGGTTCACAATATTTTGTAGGAATCCAGAATAAAGTCCTGTTTTCCTAGCATCAATATCTGTCCACCTTGACTCACTTCAGCGTTAATTAGGAGCTGCTAATTTTATATGTGGACCTGCATACCTATACCAGATGCATAATTGGAATAATTTACTCTGGAGCTTAGCACTAGGGTTTATTTACCTTATATGCGTAAAATGAGTCCTAGTTCTGGTCTAGCTAGCATCCCGAACAAAAATATTTCACACATTGTACTTTGAACCGGTTTCTGATTTGCCGATTTTAGCAAACCAGACAGTGGTAGCATTGGTTTGCTGCTTTAATAAAACAGGAGAGACAGATGGTAACTTGCTTCTTTATTACAATTATACATATTTACTATAGGTTCTAACAGTATTCTTTTATAGTACTTTCATACAATCCTAAGTTATAATGACCTTTGCTTCACCATCTGCAGATATTTTAATACTGTTTTGACCATGAACTTGTAAGCTGATTTAAAAATTTATCTTTCTGTATCAATTAGTCATCCTCGTTATTCTCAATGTCCCCCAAATCTAATTTCCCTGCTTAGGAGCAACATTTTTGAGGCCTTCACCTGCTGTTATCTTTTATATTAATGACCTGAATATTTCATATGTAGCCTGTCTCAATTTGATTTTAGTATGTATTGGTCTAACAGGAAAAAAAAAATTAAATAAAACAAGAATGGAACATGAATAACAGCAACACAAAGAGAATACAAAGCAAATGAAAAAACCAAATCTGAAGCCTGAAAAAATCACTGAACTTTTAGATAAAATAAGTAGAAAGAAGTAGGAAAAATTGCCAAAACCAGAAGGTGGCAACAATTGCTGCATTATGCTAGTACTTTCTTCACAGTGCTGGTTGGTAGCTGCTGGAGTGGAATAAAAATACTCATGAAAAATGTATGCTGTTTGTATGCCTCTCAGTTTGTTCCATTTTGAACTTTCTCCCAGAACAATCACAGGGCCCAAGAGCAAGTATATTGAAGGCACAGACCACGCATCCTCAAAATTCAGCTCCATTCGCCAGCCTAACACAGTCACCACAGTTCAACAAGTTACTTCATTCCTCTTTTTCTGCCAGCAAAAGGAAAAAACCACTACTTGTCTGCTTCATAAGGGCACTGTAATATTACGGTGATTATTGGAAAATAAGGTTTGTTAACAATTTTGAAATAGTAACTCTCCACCTACCAAGTTCTATCAGGGGAATTTCAACTATTAAGTCCCCTAAACAAATGAAGCCGAAGAATGCAGACTATCTTACTTTTAATTCTTATAATGTATTATTGGTGCAGAATCTCCATAAGCACTATTAATTTGATGACAGACAATGAAGAGATTTAAATTAAGCAGTCAGCCCTGGTGAATGTTTGCTAATATCAATTTCAACCGGAATGAAGTCCAGCTTTCGTTTCTGCAGATGTTGCCTATATATGCAATCCTTCTTAAATTGTACGTATGCTCCTGTGACCATATTGATACAGCAAATGAAGAAACTATTTGTTACAGCACAAAGGATATGTTGGGTTTGAACACGCTGTCCGATAGCCTCATGAGACATTTTCACAAGCATTTTGCTTTGGCTATACCATTATTTCTTACTTGGGTCACCCAGCAATATTCTTTTATTCTAAAACTTTGCAACCCCAGTACTGCCAGGCACTGGCAATAACAGATTATTATCTCTTTTTGTTTAGCAACATTGCTCAGCATCGGAAATCAAGAGTGATCAAAAACCGAAGTGGAAGAAATAGCGTTAGACTTACTGTGAATTGCTCAGGATCTGAACCATACTGAGGAGGATTTGTGAAGATGAACGTACATCCTGTTAATTCTATCAGTCCGAGAGCCATAATGTTACTTTCTTTCCTTGGAGAGTAGAGTGTTGCCTGAACTGCTTGACTGATCAATGGGTTTTGAATGAAGCTGTGTTTCTTGGGGCCAAACAACAGGATGAAGAGATGAAAAAGACCTTTTAGAGATCATTCAGTTCACTGCCCGGCTGATGAAGGATTATTTTCCATGATCTTTAGTTTAGTTCTAAAATTCCCAACCAACGAAGTTCCTACAACAACTGTAGTTTACTCTCAAACATTATCAATCTGTGATAATGTATTAATACCAATATATATAACATATTAATACATTTAGAATAAAACAAACTGGTCTGATAACCTATTATGCATTTGTTTTAAGTATATAAACATCTAAGTAGTGACACAAGGAACAGGACTCTTAATGCTTTTGTATGGCAGAGACGAGACGGAAACCTGAGGCATTTATTCAGAGTACAGGCAAAAGAAGGAAGAGGAAGGAGAGCAACCCTCAAGCTGGGACTTCTTGTCAAGTAATTTTGGAACAGCAGCGAATGCATTTCCCCTGACACAGAGGCACTCACTGCAACTTACTGAAATGCCCTGGCAACAATACTGGAGATGACCAAGCTGATACCAGGTGCTGCAAGAATATACCATGAGTCCCATTTGCTCTGCAGGCAGACAAAAAGGGAAACGGACATAGAAAACTGAAACTATTAGCCCAAACTTGTCAACAGCAGAGCCAGGATTAGAATCGACCTCTAGGAGGTACTCTGTCCTGTCTACATAGAGATATATAGTATTTCTATTAGCAATAATGTATGGATAATGTTTTCCAAAGTTAAGTGTTTCAGACCTTAACTTCTATAATGTGAAGAGTTAGTTACGCTCGTCACGAGGAAGCCAGCAAGTCCTGAAAAGGGGATATTCAGGTCAACCGTTTATTATTTTTAACAATACATAATTACTTAACATTGTATATGTTGAGTTTAAGGCCCGCAGACAATATTGCCTCTTTGCGACACTCCAACAGTACAGCTAAAGTCTATACTCTTTAGACATGGCCGCTAGTGTTGAGATCCTAGTTACTGGATGTCCTTCATTTTTACAGGGGCTGTGTACTCAATGATTTTAAATAAAGTAAAGGGATCTGAATATATGGAAACTATGGCTTAGTTTTCTGGAAAGTGCCAGTCATGGCGACTCCTTTGCTAACTTCAGTGCAAAATCAGGGCCCTATCAGCCACTTTTTAAACGAGCTATGTCTTAAACCCGATGATTCTTCCCTAAGAAAATCGAGAGAGACAGTAACAAAGCTAAAATTAGAAACCAGGAGCTGTAGCTTCCAAGGCAATGCACATTATGTGACATTTTTTCAATACCACAGGCGTTTTCTGTTAGCAAAAATGGCTTACAGAATATATTCCACAGTGTAAAAATCTTCCCTCAAAACTCAGGGTTGGATGACAACATGGTGTTTACTTACCAAATTTCAAAACCCCAACATTTAAAAGAAACAGTGAAGAACAATATAATTAATTCTGATGATTAAATAATGACTATAGCATCACAACTCGTAGTTATAATGGCATCACCCAAGCTATGCAGCTGCTTTCAAAAATAATATATGCAGTCAAAATAGTAATCTATGGAGGTACCATAATCTGTTCAAAGCACATCACACAATTAATCATTCTCCAGAATACCTTCATGAAAAAAAACTTTGCTTATATATACCTAATGTTGAAAACTACAGACTTAGATGGTACATTTCACTGTTCACAAAAAGTAGTGAAAATTATCTTTAAATATGAATCACGGTACATATTTGAAGAACTCAGCTGCTAACAGCCAGAACTTAGAAAATGGAATTTTAAGAACAAAGAGAAAAGGTTTACCTCAGGGATATTCCAGCAAAAAGCTTTGGCCCTTGTGAGCTCTCCACACCCAGCAAATTACAAGCAAATTAGGAACTGCACAGTTGGAGAACGTCACATTACAACCAGCTAGAGCAAAGCACCATTTGCATATGGAGGCTCTCCACTGAGCAGCATGGTCTCCAAAGCCGATGGGATAGCTCTTGTTTACTCTTAATGCAACAGTCATAAAGCTTTTTAAAAGGGCAGTTTACAGCTAGATAGGTAAAGCCAACATTTTACGTTCCACTCAAGTCTATGCAAATACAGTGCATGCTGCGCGTACTACAGTTTGGATAATTTAGTTGTGCCAGAAAAGACCTTACCACTGAAAAATGTATGGTTTAATAGACTCATAAATTCAAAAATAATCATTCTAACATTTGTGTAGCAAAACAGCTTCTGTGCACCTACCAAATTTTCACATCTAAGAGCATTTATAAAGAGAACACAGCTGCGTAACAAAATGAACACTGCACTACACCTTGGGCATCTCCTGGAAATAGCTCTGGATTACGGTTTTGGAGAGACCCTGCACTCCTTCTTATTTTCACCCAGACGACTGTATGACCCCTCTGGATTACTCTTCCACTTACCCCCCGCGTTACAAGGCAGTGCTCGGGTGACCTGGCCGTTTTAATTTCACGTTCCCCCTCCCCACCTTCGTCAGGGAGGAGTAATGACATTATATTGTAGGGAGAGAAGGGCGATTACGTCTGCGAAACCAGTTAGAAACATTCAGATGAAACTGGCATTGTTAAGCTTCTGGAAGGCGGCCAGCCTGAACTACATTTATCCGGGGCGAACCCTTTTCTGGGGCGGGAGGAGAGGGCCGACAGAAGAGCTGGGCGAGAGCAGGGCCTTTCCAGAGGCTTGCTGCACACGCTCACGCCCGATCGCCTCACACATCGCCTCACACGGCGAACGTGAAGGGACGGGGAAGGCCGGCACCGCCGCCCGCCACGCAGCCCTGTCAGCCCTGTCAGCCCTGTCAGCCCCGGCTTCCCGCCCG
>VYZV01038433.1:2447-14965 GCA_013401275.1 Pandion haliaetus | reverse complement strand
ACTCTGGTACAGGGTCTGAAATGAGTATTCTTTTGGCCTGGTTTCTGAACGAAATGGCATGTAAAACAATCGTGCTGTCTGTTAGTCTGTGATGTAGTCGCTTCTACTGATTTTTGATTTCACTCACATTTCAGCTGTATGTTAAAGAGGGGTAGATACCAAAAAATATTTGCTGCTTAAAAATCTTGTGAAAGCAGATGGCTGGCGAGATGAAAATGACTTTTACTGGCAGGTAGTAGTCTGATCTTTATGTTCTGTTTTGCTAGTCAGTGCAAGTCCAGGACTGGACCAAAGCAGCACCTTGGTCCCCCCGAGTGCCATGAGGAACAGCTAGGGTTCACGTGACAGAAGTAAGCTAGAAACAAGACATGGTTCTGTTGCCAATAAGACAACTCATTCAATCCACTAAAAAAAAATAAAAAAAAATTTACAAGCCCGTTGCTGATACTCCAGCTTTGATACAAATTGGAATCCATACAATCTTTAGAATCATTACCTTGCAGTTGTTTGATAAGTACCAATTATAAGCATAGTGTGTAAGTCACCTGAAAAGTAGCTGAAGCATTTTAAGTTTTTGTTTAATTTAAATTCTAGTATTTCTTAAAATGAAGGCTAGTATCAGTGCTTCAGAGGTTCTTACTTACTTGTCGCTACAACGGTGTTTGTGTACTTCAGTCCTGACTTGTAAGAACAGATGACTGCTTATATTCAAAATTGCTTTTAATGATTGTGACTCTTTTTTAATAATGAATCGAGTCTTTGTTAAGAGTGTATTTTAAAAGAACATGTTGTAAAAAGCTATTGAGTCCTTCTGGAAAGAAGTATCAGCTATAGAAAAGCTGTCACAACGCAAAAAAGGCTTCAGAGCCTGTAAAATACTGAAACAGAGTCTTTAATATGCTGAAATATAATAATAAACAGTCTTCAATATAATGAAATATGATTCCAGGCCAAATTCTATGGTTTATCAAGATACTGATATTAATAATTACCTCTTGAAATACTGTGAAAGATTTTCATGTTTTGAATCATAGGAATGTCTAGGTTGGAAGGGACCTTGAATGTTAGCTGGTCCTCTTTGAGAAGGAGCCTTTGTTCATGTTGCATAGTAGCAGTAAAGATGAAGGGTGAAGCACGAGAAAGGTCTTAGAAAATTATGTAGGTTATAAGACATGAGGGTATGCATAAGAAAAAAACTGTTTCCTCTTCAAAATATTCACTGCCTAATAGAGATTATGTCAAATGTATATTCTGAAGGGTAATCAGGCTGTTAAAGTTACTTCATCTAGAAAATGGAAGAAGCACAGCAGTAAGTTGGAAAATGAAGTTTGCTATGGACACATAAAGTAAAACTATATGTTTAACAATAAGAAGAAAGATGGAAACAGTGACTATAGAGGGGTAAATTTGCTCAAGCACAGCAGTGCATGTATAAGATGCATCTTCTTTTCCACAGATGTTGAATGTGAGAGTCCTGTTGTGCTAACAGCCTGTTACTTGAGTAGGTTTTGTTTTTGTAAAAGTATATGTTGCACCCATAAATCACATGGTGTTACGGAGTTACTGCAAGCTCTTTCAGTAAGTTACTGAAATATGTTCTAATGAGTAGGGTTCAGCAAAAGCTGTAGTCCTGGTAGAACTTGGAAAGGTTTCCAGTGGCTATATGCATTCAATATTTAGCATTTTTTTCCTTAGAAAATTTATAAATTTTATTTTTATGTATTTCAAGTCTAAACGAGCTCTAGATAAAAATTTAAATTTAGTTTGGAAAAAATGTGGCCATTGTCTGGTATTTGCATATTTCACAGTTTTCAGTTTCGGAGTTACTGTTATGATCTAGATTTTTCTGTATTGTATCTCTACTATTTTTGTCTTATTGAGATATTTCCATCTGTCAGGAGTCTGATCTTCTCCTTCAAGGTGTGGTTGGGGATATGATGCATAATTTTATGTAAGATAATTAACTGTGAACAGTAAGAAAGTAAAAATAAGGGAATTAAGGTCCAATTAATCAATATCCATTTTTAGGAACAACTAGAGTTGACGAAAACACAAGGAGAAAAACGTGCTGTGGTATATGACAGGGTGTAAGAGGTTTCTCCTGTTCCTGTTCTTGGGAATCCAGTTCAGAGATTGCAAATAGAATGTTAGTTTTGTCAGGCAAGGTGAAAATTAGGAGAAAAATTAGAGGACAGATTTCTGAAGCTGAGTGGAAATACAGGAAGGTTATCCACAGTGAGGCTATAACTCCTATTTAAGTAATGGAACCAAAGACACATCAGGGAAGAGGTGATGTTGAATAAATCAGTGAGTATATACTGTTGTAGGATGTTGAAACTGCAGAGAAGCAAAATTATTACTGTACTGTTCATTCTTAGTCTGTGAAGATATTGAAGTATAATAGTATAGTACAGAAAGTACACAGAATAGCTGAAGTAGCTTTATTCAAATAGAAAAGCAATTGTCTGTTACCACAGTATCAAAAATGTGCTAATCTTATTGGATCTCCAGGGAACGTGATCAAATTATTTGAAAAGTTTATTTCAGCTTCTTGGTCATCTGGACAGTTAATGTTTCCAGCTTTCCATCTCATTGTCTGGTATCTAAATATTTGGAGTGTTTCTGGTGGAGGAGTGATGAATAACTGTGTATTCTGGTCTTTTCTGTAGAGCAGTCTGTATTATGTGGTGTGCTTGGTTCCATTTACACAAGTTGTTTGTTCGTCTGAAGACCAAGAATAAAATTCTGTGTGGGTTTCTTTCTGCTTATTTTAGATATCTGCAATATAGAGCTTGTCACTTAAATCTTTGTTTCAGCCTGAGGAGGTAAAAAAGCATTTTTGGGTATAAATCAGTCAACCTATTTTAGGTGTCTTCTCTCAGAGAAGATGAGTCTAAAAGTGTTTTTCTTCACTGATGATCAGGGGAAGCTAGATGGTTAACCTGGATGTAGATTTTTGCATTTTGGCATGTAAATCTCATACAACAAAATATGGATCTGAGCTTATTGAACAGTAGTGATTTTTTGCTGGTGGCTTCACGGAGGCCAAGATTTCACTTTGGTAAAGCTTATACTTAGATGAGGACTGTATTTTGTAAAGTAGCAACTCAGGGCGGGAGGGGGAAACGTATTTAAGGATAAACTGTTAGAGTGTTTGCTTAAGCTTGATTGAGACGGTCATGCTTGTGCAGTGGAACTTTGTGGCCTTTGTGATACTGGGGGTCAGAATGGGCAGTCACAGTCAGTATCTGTAATGGTTCTGCACATGTTAGTGTGCCAAAGTAGCACCCTTTTTTGGAGGGTGGTGCTGCTGTGAGTTGCTATATTCCAGCTCCTGTTGGAACTTCTTATTTTCACAGAGGTTCCTGTATTGCAGGAATTGTGAGATACAAAGGATCAGCTGATTGGCGGTGAGTTGCTGTAATGGGAGGCAGCCTGCTCTGTAGGGCCAGCGGGAATACAGTGGAAGCTACGACTGGGTTTGGGAACCACTGTGCTGTACTGCAGCAAGTTGGCATGTTATCTAGTATGAAGCAGGTTTTCCATTTTCTGGAACTTGGAGGCTTCTGCCTTGCACGTAATAGTTAATTGATGGTTTCTTCAGCTCGTTGGCAAGCCTGCAGTATTCAGACTGTCTCCTTCTTATCTTTTCGCATGTCAGTGAACCTTTGATATCTGCTAGTTTCCAGACACACTCCTGCTAATGCCTGAGCTGTCCTAGGCAGTAGAGAAATTACCTTATGAACTCCTGAGGACTGTATAGGGGGTTGGGAGCTGTGAGAAGGCTCACAGCTTTAAGTGGGTACAGTATAAGCATCATGAGTTGGGTTTTATTCTTTATATTGAAATGACCCTTAACCCAAGCTTAGATGAAGGTAAATGTAAAAAAGGTTTTATGTCCACATAGGTGCACTGACACTATAAAGCAAGGTAGCTGGAGACAGGTATGCTTAAATGCTAATATCTACTTAAAGCAGTTTAAGAAAGTTTCTCTCTTTGTACTTGGCAGTAACTGAGTTGTCAAGCCATTTATCTAACCAGGTGCCTGGGGATCCCGTTTTATGCAGACTCTATCTTTCCATTTGCCATCTTACTAGAAAAAGATTGAGAATGTTCCTCTGGAATGCCATTCTCTTATTTCTGTGGATTTAGTTTCATCAAGATGTTTGTTTTCACATCCAGATTCGTAAACAGAAACTACTAATGACATTGTGACTAACCATAAACAAACTTTTGACTGAGTTTGTGGAGGACACCCTTCTAATCAGTAAGATCAGATTCACTCCCTAGGATACGAGATGAAGAGTTCACAAATCTTTTAGCGTATCTTCCAATAGAATAAAAATAGCATGAGATGCAAAGCGAGGAACTGATACAAACACACGGTGCCATCTGAAAATTTTTAAGTTGCAATTTTGTTCTGGTTAGATTTTTATTGAATCAGTTGTTGTCTTTCTGTGCTCTCCTGACGTTATGCCAAATGAGCGTCAGCTGTACTTTTCTGCAGACAGCATAAATCTTGTGTAACTACCATACTGTGTTCTGGCTAATTCAGCCACCATCTTAAGTGTATATTCTTTCTTGATCCAAATCAAATCTGTCCTGCCAAGGGATCTGTCACGTTCTGTATCAATGAACGTGGAATCGTGTCTTCTTTTGTATAACTTATTTCATATGTGGAAACATGTTTCAAATATTTCTATATTGACAATCTTGTATTACCCAAATTTATAAAAGAGATTCATGTAAGTTGTTCATCACAAGCTCTTCATGGAGACTGGATGCAATGATGGCCAGCTGTGGGAGGTAGTAAGTTTGATGAACTTAACCTGGGCTTGGTTTTGAGGGATATTGTGGCACCGATATCTTGACTATGTGGGGCAGTAGCTTCCGCTTCCACTGAAACTGGAATCTGACCCTTCTATATTTGTGGGGTTTTTTTCACTTTTCAATCATCCTCCTTTTTCCAGTCGGAGTAAACCACAGTGATCAGAATGGTTTTTCCTCCCTATGACTGAAACTATTCAAATGCTACAAAGTCATACTTCACTGACTTTATTAGGAACCCAGGTAGCCAACTGCACTGAAAGGATGCCTTTCATTCTAGACTTTAGTATTTACCATCATCCAACTCCAGCTTTTGTTAAGTGCTGTGTAGACACATTTTAAGCAAGGACAGAATAATTACATATATTATTACATGAATTGTTGATAAGATGAAAAATACTGTACAAAATTCAAAATGAAGATAGTCCTCCTGCCTCAAAGAGCTTATATTCTAAAAGAGTAAAATAGGAAAATCTGGATTCACTTTATGCATTCTTTTTGTTAGTTATTCAAATAGCTCAAGGGAAGCAATAACTTGGAGTAATAATTCTCTGTGTGTGGTTTGTCTCAGCTCTTCTGGGTATTGCAGAAGTGAGTCAGCGTGGAACCATTTCTGAAGCTAGAGCCATTGCTGCTTTATGAAAGAGTGGGCAGGTTGGGAATGTTGAAGGTCTGTTAATATCTGATGTTGCCTTTGGAAAATGAGCACTGAACTTCACAAACATGTTGATTAAGTTATGTATTTACTTTTATGTGGACTCCGCCTTTGCTGGCAGATGTTCATTAGTGAAGAACTGCCTGATGGAGGACGTTGGAATGAGTCTGACATGTTTCTTGAACTTCATAATGCCATGTGATTAGCTGTTCGGCTGTGCTGTTCAATTTATGACTACTAGAAAATTACAATTCTTAGTAATTATTAATCATTTCTTCTCTAAACAAATCCGGTATTTTTAGAATTAAGAACAACAACTTTTGTGCAAAAGTAAATAAGATGAACTCAGTGTAAACATTTGCATAACCACAGTATTTGTTGGATGGTTAAAACATGTGAAGTGAAAACTCAGCAGAAAGTACTTGAGGAGAAAAATGTAAATATATTTAATGGAATCCAGCACTCACTGCAGAAAATAATGAAAGGACCTTAGTAAGGAGGGAGAAAAATCAAGTATTACATACTCACCTAAAACTTCAGTTTGTAATGAATGATCAGAACAGTGCAGTTCCTCAGAAACAGGTGAGTTTACCCCTAGTCTTTTCAGTAGTTTCCCTGTTGCTCTGAGAAGGGGAGTAAATCATGCTGCATCTATATTCAACCCAAAATATGTTCCCTTGAAAAACTGATATGGAGAGCTTTGGTAGCTTTGATAGGAAGGAAGTATTCTAATTTCAGTTTGTCTCGGATCTACTCAGGCCTTTTTCATCACGCTTGGCTTCCTATTCCAATTCCATTAGGTCTCCTGGGAGTGAGCTCTTCCTTTGGTGCTGCTGCCCAAAATGTTGCTGGTCAGCCTCAACTGCACCACAGGACATGTCTGTGCCCTGTAAATCCATGTTAGCCAGGCCAGTGTTTGGCCCCATCTTCCAAATTCCTTAATGCTTCATTGTCTAGCATATGTACCAGCAACCTTTTCAAATGCCAGGTCACAGAAGGGAAGTCCAAATTGTTGATGGGAAACCTGTAAAAACTAAATCAAGAAACCACTTATTCTAAGGAGATCTGAAACATGTTGCAAAATGCAGTGAAGATGCTTGTGATTTAGCTTAAAAATGTATTAATCTGGTATTGGAATTAGCCTTTATTAAACCACAAGAAAATATTCTCCTGTGGATTTTATTAACTGTTTTCTACATGAAAAGGCTTGGCAAAAGAATGACATTGTTTAGAAATACCAAGGCTGGAAGAAACTTTGGTGTAGACATTACACCCCTTAAGCTGGAGAAACCTCAGTGGAGGAAGAGTGCTGTGGTGACAGAAGCCATTTGAATCCCAGATACACCCTGCTTCTGGGCTCCTTCATTGATGGGATGTGTCACTTTTCAAGGAAGAGGCTAAATGCTTCTGCTCCTGTAAAGTTCTGGAGACATGTCTCCCACGCACAGACCTTTGTAGATCATTTTCAGTGTGTCACTTTGGTATCCTGACAGTAGTTACATTTAGTTTTTAACAGCTTTGATGACATACTGTTGGCTTGGGTGTGATTGTGGGTGGTGGGACTCTGATCTTAATTCTCTATCTTACACATTCTTTGATTGCTGTTCTGTTTTACCCAGTAGGATACGCTTAATAAGTTTTCACAAACCTTAGAAATTATAGCAGAGCAAATATATAAACTAATTATGAAGATTTGGGGAGAACTGAAGAAGCACATTGTATGACCTCCAAAAGTGATTTCTTTTTAGTTTAGATGTTAGCGTAGAGTGATTTCAACTTTTTATTTGCTATCTTAGTATTCAGAGTTGTTGCTTAATAGTAGCAAATAAATGCTACATCAAACACAGAAGATGCTCAAATTCAGATTTGGTAACTGAATGTGACAGGTCAGTTACAGTTACCAAGGTTGAAGGAAGGCATGGTGTAATCCTAGCAGAATGTCTTCCTTCTGCAGTAAATAAACGTCCTTTTCTTATGGAGCACACATTGCGACTGTGGTAAGTGAGGATGGTTTTCCCAGAATCTGAACTTTGAGAGACTGACAGAATTATTTATAAGCTCCCTCATTTGGCCCAATGATCCTGTATTATAGATATTAAAAAGAAGGATTGTTATTTTGTTCCATTTAGTGCATTTTTTCATGACATCCAGAAAGTTGTTTTGAAAATTTTATATGGCTGGTTGTAGCACATCTAGACAAAAAAAGAAAAATCCAGACTGAAGTCTTTAACCTTTAATTCTTAAGTTGAAATTTAATTAAATAATTTAAAAGTGTGATTTAATTTCAGAAATGTACAATCTGTCTTTTTTATGTGTGCCTTCTTAATAAATTAAGTCATTCTTATGCGATTGTAAAAAATAATTTTTAAAAATGGTGCCAGAGTGGACTTCAACAGCAGTTGTCTTTGCCCTGTGAATTATACTGACTAATTTACCTTAAAACTGTGTGTAATTGCATATACAGCAGAAGTACCTGAGAAATGTAGGCCACGCATTCAGATAGGCATGGGCTGTGTGTTTCCCCTCTTAATTTGCTAGGGTAATGTCTTTTTTTCACAAGACTTCATGGCTTTTGCATCAAATGCTTGGGTAGCCACATGCTTGGCATGCCTTGAGAACTGGGCAAAACATTCAGATGTTCCAACTTCTACAGCTTTATCAGTGGTAAGGCTTGTGAGAAGTTAAAATCTGGTTTTCTGTTTTCAGTTTAAACTATTACTGTGGTAGTCTTAATAATAAAACCCGATATAAAAATAGATATTTCTTGTTGGTTGTGTTACTATTTAAGAAAAGAAAGTTCATTATACAGTGGTGTGCTGTTACAATGTACTGTTGTTGTTCCACCCCCCTGCCTTTTTTTCCCCTCCCAAAAAAATTCAAATTGAGCTACCATGATTGGAAGAGATACTGAAGTGATGGGCCTATCAGCAGTGCTTATGGTGGCACATACGGCCACGCCGTGGTATCCTATTATATTATTTAATATATTAAAACTAATGTGTCTTGTAACATAGTACCATTGTGACCTTTCCTAAGCAGTACTGTACTTGGGGGATGAACAATTTTGGGGGAGCATACTAGTAAGATACAATGATTCTTCATCATGTACGAGCAAGTAGGTGCCAAACACTTGCCCCGTTAAACCTCTGAAACTAGATTGTTCAGGAGTTTGAAGAGGCTGTACACTACAGTGGTTTTACTCAGTGCAGCTCATAAATGGGGGCAGGCATGTGGTTAAAAGCTCACTGGAATGCGTGAAAGACCCACATGCGTTACTCTGAATTTTACTTTCACAGTTTGCTTTATCTCTAAATTGTGTGGATTTTCATATTAAGACTGTACGCTTTAGGATTCAGTAGAACACATGGTACATATTGGTGGTAGTTTTTCAGAATTGATTAATTACTGAGATATGCAAAAGCATTATGCTCTAGGCATGTACATTGAAACTCAAAGTGATGTTAAATATAACGGAAAGAAGATTAATGTTAAAATTTTGCATTCCTAAAACCAATTTTCATGTATGTTTGGAGTAATCTGGCCTTAAGAAGGTAAAGGGAAGGGATTTTTGAGCAATAGAAGTACTTTTGAAATTAATTGATACAGAATTTATGTTTTGGTTTGGCCAGTGTAGGGTATGGAGACATAAGAGAGCTGCCTGAATAATGAGTAGCATTTTGGAAGCCTAGGTTTTAAAGTATGCTTCTGTTTTACGTCCATACATATGTCCTAAGTTAGTGATGGTGGCAAACAGGGATGGACGGAGTGAAGAAGAGTGAGCCTTGCTCCCAGCACTGTGGGTGGCATTGCTGCACCAGCGTGTTGGGCAGTGTATGCTGTGCCAGGTGTAGATTAGTTTACTCTCTCCCAGAGTGGTGAGGGAGTCCCGAGGGAGTTTGCAACACCCTAATCACAATTTCAGCATTTGGCTGCTCCGGGGCCAGTCTGGTGATGCGCTGCCCTAACTCCGGGCAGAGCATTGTCTTTTTGTCCAGACTGTATATTTCAAATGTTTGACATTAGCTCACAAACAAGAAACATGACACTGTAGTATTTGTCAGTACTGTTTTACCACAAAGGAAACAAAATCTCAATCTAGTCAATTGTTAGCATTTTACTTTTTATGGTGAACCTCAAAATACTTCATGTTGCCAGTCTTGCATATATGCCCTCCTTTGTTTCTTTTAAATTAAATTGTACTGGTACAGTATTATGCTCTTAATTTTCTAGGGCCAATGCTCATCTGTATTGGAGCAATACTCTTATTTTGGCCAAAAGCCTGTGTTTTGTAGCAGCATTATATGATTCATCTTTTGGTGTGTTTGGATTATTCGCCTGCAACACCCAGGTCATGTTGGCTTGGAGCGAATGTTGCAATTTTAGGGCCTTAGAGTGAGCAGCGGCTTCCTGAGGACCAGGCAAAATGGCCAAACTTCCACGTGTTGCTGCTTTGTAGAAGATTCGTTGATATTGTCCTCTTAGCTCTGAGGTCTAACTGAGTTTTGTTTCCTCCCTAACACCATCTCGCCATCATTGTCTCTGAACTGTTTGCATGCGTCACTCAAGATACATGAAAAAACCCTTTCCTCCCCTTTGTTACAAAGAACAGTTATTATTTCCTACTCTGGAAAATCTTTCTTTCTTTCTTTCTGCATGCTAAATCTTACTATACCGCAAATCTTATTTGTTAGCCTTACTAATTAAAAAGCAGCCACTGCTGGTTTTGTGTTAATACTGTAAAGGCAGAGATTTAGCTTTCTTCTCGAGGTCAGAATGCAGTGTTCCTCGAGGACATTCCAGAGTTACACTGTGTAATCAGTGTGAGATTTTGAGGTCTAGTCCTTCCTAGGTACAACTGAGTAGCCTTGAAGTTGATTGAGATTTAGGAACTTATGCTGCAGAAAAATACTTTGTTGTCAATAATAACAATAACTTCTCTTTCCTCATACAGACAAATGCACAGCGAGGAGACACTGCTTTCTTACCTTTTAGGAGTCAAGTCTTAGTATATGTCCTTTAAAAATGTAGCTATGAAAATAAGACTTCTTTTCATCCTGGACTGGTACTCAACATGATACTACCAAAGCAGAGTGTTAAAGTTTGGTACTGCTGTGATTATGAAGGCCCCAATTTCAAAATTATTATTCTACTTTGCAGCAGAAATTAATTTGGTTTTGTGAATTTGTACGAGATGCAGGTGTTTTTCTGAACGAGCAAGACAATATCTCTTTAATACATGGCAGGTATTTTTTACTTGAACTCAGCTGGTTAATGTTGTGTAATCTTTCTGCTCTGGTTTGCCAGGGACTAGTTCAGGCATTGCTTAGACATGCTTATTGACAATTTAAACGAGATGCTCTTACTTCTACTGTATACAAGATACTGAAAACGCATTCTAAGCAAAGGGAACATTGTTTAAATGTTCATACATGTTTGGGGACAGGAGACTATACTGCTTAGCATGAATGGGTGTCTGTAATTGGGAGTATTTTGCTCGATGGGTAGCTTTCTAATGATGATCTGTGGTGGTAGCAATGAAAATAAGTAATCTGAATTGGCTCAAACCTCTTTTACCATTTTGCTGTGAATTCCGGAGGAAGACATAATGTCATATGCTAAAGAAGATTTAAGTTTCCTTTCTGAAAAAGAAAACAAAGTGTAAAAACTCCTTGGGATCATGAGGTGGATGTTTCTGTGGGATAAGTGATAAATAAGATGCAGAAAGACAGACGGCTCTAGTATAGAACAGAGAAAGCTGTGTCTCATTATAAGAGGCGAAAGACTTGTGCTGTAGGTAATGGGTCATACTTTATAACGTAAACTTTGTGTCCATCTAGTGATTTTTGTAATAAGATCATTAGTATTTATTTCCATCTGTATTTTGTGTTTTTCCATATTTGGTAGCTTGCCAGTAGAATTTCTTTCCCAGACAGCTGAACCTAGCTTGCATGCTTGACAGGGCACAAAAAAACACCTTCAAAGGAAAGCACATTAAAAAGCTCAGAAATCACCAGAAAGCGTTAACGGCTCTGTTGGCTGTTACACAATAGGATGCAGGAATTGCAATAATGTTCTTCTTCCATCTGGTGCCTGCAAACTTGCTGTTTTCAGAGGCATTCATTGCTGTAGCAAACTGTTCACTTACTGATTCATGTGTAGTTGCCCGTTATTCTTTGGAAAAGACTTGGGTTGAAATCGGCTCAGTTCTGTGTTGCGAAAGTGCTCAGTGTCAAACACGTTACAAGAAGATGTCAGTCCAAATGCAAATATAATCAAATTTCAAAGCATCTCCACATGTTGTATATATTTGGAATGTACTGTGAAGGTGTAGTCCCAGGAGTGAGGATCTTGACTGACAATACTGAAAGGAAAATGATGCAATATCTGTGCCAAAATGTCTGTCTTAGACTGAAATTTCAATTTCCGTTTTAAATTTCCTGGCTTATGTTAGCTAACATCCCAGCCTTAAATTTCCTTATTTTCTTAGAATCTCTGTAGTTATTTTCTTTGTTACATCTGGGCTGGTTAATTTTCGGGACTGTGAGATAGCTACTGACTGGAAGGTGTCACTCTGAGAAGGAGGAATGGTTTTGTGAACTAAAGGATGGGGAAGAGCTGGAGCTGGCGCTTTTCACTCCCAGTAGCAAAAGGAGTCAACTTTAATTTGGAACGTGCCTCCTCATTCCCTTTATATTGGTTGCCAGTTGGGGCAATATTGGGGTTGCCAGTTTTGCCACTTTACTGCAGAACAAGGACCATCTTAGGTCCTCATGAGGAGTATATGGAGGAAACCTGGGCCTCGGCCTGCTGGCAGGGTTAGTATTTACAGCTTTCATAGGAGAAGCTTCAGAGTTCTGTAAAGAGGAAAGCAACTGAAGACACAGACAGGACACTATTTCTTATTGCCAGACCAGGAGATAAAGGAGTTGATAGCACAAACCACTTAAAAATGTCCAACTCTTTGTCCTCCCTGAATATCTGAAATAACCATGTTCGCGTGGTGAGAGTCTTCGATGATGTGTTCATAGCAAGACAG
>VYZV01038431.1:44429-58924 GCA_013401275.1 Pandion haliaetus | reverse complement strand
AGGAACAAGCTGTTTAAACGTTAAACAGTATTTTCTAGTTCTCAAAGATACTTCACCATGTAGCTTTTTTATTGTAGTAAGGAGCAGGCTGTTGAAAATGTTCATGTTTTAGGTTCTTCCAATTGATTACCTAAGCTTTAAATTTTAGTATTTAAAACACTACTAAGGTGTCAGTTAAGGAAGATGTAAGAATATCAGCATAGTTTGTCCATAGAATGAACACAGCAGAAGTACACATTTCCTACATGAACATATTGTCACACTAATATTTCAAAATTCCTACACATGAGACATCTTTCCTCTAATTAAAAGCAGATCATTTCTTATTGAAATGAATCACAGTCAAACATGGACTTTTGAAATCAATGTGGGGTTTTTCATTCAATTCAGTAGGCCTTGGATACAACCCTGAGACACCGGACCGTCTAACAAGCCTGCTTTAAAGACCAATAAGGTATGTAATAATACTTTTTATAATGTGGACAGCTAGATATCTCCTTTCCTAATATTTAATTTTCACAGAGAATAGGGCTGAGAGGTGCCTGGAGACCAAAGAGATTATCATATCCTCTATATCTAAAATTTGTCATTGACCTTCGCAGATATGAAATGTAATCACTTTTGATTATCCATTTTCTGAATTTTCCTTCATGTTGAAATTCAAACTTCATTATTATGCCCTCTAACCAGGAAGAAGCCAAGATTATTTTCCTCACAAGTTGAGCCTGTGTTATATGTACAATTCCACAGTGTGCACCCAGCCTTCTGTGGTCAGAAATATGTCCCTACATTCTCAACTCTGTATTTTAATTAAAACTGAATTGTTTTTTTGGAGGAAAAAATGTACAAAGTTGCAGCATATGAGCATCAGAGCATCCAGATGAGGAGGATTTTGAAGGTGGTAGCATTATCTTGAAACTAAGAACTGTATTTTCAAAGACAGATAGGTAGGCAGTGGGATTTTGAACATCTTACAAGCACATAAATTCAGTAACAGAAGCTTTAAAAAAATCCCCCTAGGCATTATTTACCTGCTTAAAGAGCACTGAAAGTCAAGCTTTAGAACATATGGGCCATGGTTATATTCTTTATCTTTCTCTTTTCCATTCCAGTTACTTTTTCCATATCTTGGTAGCTCTGGAATTACACAAAGTATGTGGCTACTACAGTCTTAAACATAATGATGAACACATTAGTTGAATCTGTTGAATTTTAGTGCTGACCAGGAATAGAGCCAAATTTCTTCTCATCTAAAGCAATGTTATTGTTCTTTGCACACGCACACGTTGTCTAGCAAGTCCTGCTGAAGCAGCACCTTTCCATTGTTCAGCAGGTGTGCACCACACCTTTTACCAAGAGCTGGTCTTGTTTTCCCTCCTCCAAGTATGTCTGTATCTTTCCCAATTAAAATTTTCATCACTTCCCCCATTAAGATTACGATCAACTTCCTTTCCTCATCTTAAAAAGGATGTTAAAGCCTTCTTTAAAATAATTTTATCTCAAATGCAAATAGTAATTTTTTCTTGTCTCACAGGAGAAGTTCATGCTCTGAATCTATATAAAAGAACACTGACAACATGAGAGCCTAAATCTGGTGCTGAGGCTGCCTTTGAAGAGATTGTTTTATTTCTATAGTTCTGCCTTGATTAGATATGGGCATTATGATGGATCCAACTCCAAAATACATGAAGCGAGTTTGCAAATTTTGCATTATCTCCAACCTCTGCTCTTCTGTGTGGACTACCCTCAAATACCCTGAATTTCCTATTATAACAGTTGAAAGCACCCTTATTCTTCTTAATTACTATTATTTTAGTCCACACACTTACAAAAATGTACTAACATCCAATAACCATCAGAAGATGTGATCTGTCTCCGTGAGTTAGATAACTGAATAGTAAGAATTTTTAATTATGAAACCTGTAATTCAGTCTGACATCAAATCATAGTGGACTGTTGCTCTTTCAGAAATATGCTACATCGGTAACATCATTATTGGATGATAGGAATAAGACCGTAATATTTAGTTAGGTTGCAACAACAAAGCACATTTGGGAATCATTTACTGGAGCTCAAAGAAGATGGATAAAAATCAATATTGTATGTTGCCTACATAGCTATTTCATTCTCCAATTGCCAACAAGCAATAAATTGGTGCTAGAATTAGAATCCTGACATATCATTAATCAGAGGAATAAATATGAAACAGCTTGATGAACCTTGGTATAAGAAACACAATTTCAAATAAAAAGTCATCCCATATGTGTCATTTCTTGCTAGGGCTTTATATAATTCAGCAAATTGTATCATAAATTCTGGCAAAAGGGACACAGGAGCTGTCAACTTAATTTTTTTAAAGGGAAAAGCTCAAAAGATAATATTAGTTCCACATCACACAGAGTAATCCTGCCTTTTCGACTCTTACATGGATTTAAATATTGTTTGCAGTAATCAGGGTGTAATCCTATGAGGGTGGGTATGCACCTAATTTGACATTATAAAGTTACAGTATTTTACATCTCTGTTTCGATCCAGCTGTCTGATCCGTCTTACTTTCTCCTTCCAACCCACATGGCCATTCTTTTGTTAAGCCAGCTGTAGTCAGCATATTAATAGACTGATATCAGTAATGACTTTGGTTCATTGAAGACAAACAAGAATTTTGCTGTCAAGCACCTCAAAGGCAAGGCTGGACTCAATTGTTGATGGTAGTCACATCTCAGCACAGACATCTTCAGAGTTTGTGCCAACACTTCAACATTTCTTTTAAAAAAGAAAAAGAAAAGAAATTGGCTTTTGGCCAGCAGGATTAATATTGGGGGGGAGGGGGGTGGTGGTGGTGGTGGTGGTGGTGTCCCATTTATGTTGTGTTCTTATTCAGCCCTTTTTCTGTCTCTTAGGATTTGCCTTCTTCTATTATCAGTAATGAGCAGCATCATTTAACTCCACAGTCTGATACTGAATGAAAAATGCTGTTACCCACCAAGTACTGTGATAGTGTAGAACTTCCTGGACAAGGGGTTAGTACATTTTAAGAACAGGGGGACACTTTTGAAGCATCCTCTCGCTTTGATCTTGCTGTAGATCAAGAGTAATGGGCCTAACAACAGAAGCTGCAGTTCAAAATGGCAATGGAAAGCTTTTTCATCTCCTCTGCTACTGGAGAAAAAATCCCTTTCCTCTGTTCCCTTCCTAGGAACCACAGATTTCGACTCACTACAGATCTAGAGTGATGCTCCTTTTCTGCCATGTTTTGTGGGGAAAAGGGAAGAGACCACCAGCTGGGGGCATGAAACGAAGAGTGCAGTCAAAGTCCCCCTCCTTTTCCTCTTGCTGGGGTAGGGAGCCTGCCTGGGCAGCACAGCTGAGCTCTGCTAAGTGTAGGAAGGGACAGGGCAGAGGTACTGGCTTAGAAGAGTGCGACACTGGGCAAGGAAGAACAAAAGATTGTAGGGCATGAGGTTAGTACCACAAGTACTGCAGTAACACAGTATCTTCATCCTCAACATTTTCATATTGCTTGTCTTCTGTAGTCACTGACTACGGTCGGGTGACTATACAGATATGTGTGTGTTGTCACCAGACTTCCGAAATCACATCAGGTCGATGGTATGACATGTTTTTTCTTTCCATACTAGCTGCTATGGTAGGGCTGGTAATGGAGGGAGTGGATGTTGCAGTGTGTTGTAGGGGTGTGTCTGTTGTCAGGCTTAGCTGGTGTTTTCAGTCCCTTGCAGTGTGTTGATTATGGTTCTCTTCTGGGGTGCCTTTAAGCTCTGCTATTTGAATGTAAGCATTAATTCTGCCGCAGTGCACTGTTTTGATCTTTGTGTGTTTTGAAATAATCCTATAATTCTTTTACATTCTAAGTTGTTACGTAATTTGGACTAGGTAAATGCACTGTATGTCCTTCTGGCCTGCTTTACAGACACATTGAGCACTTAAAGATCACACTGCTTTATTAGAAAATCAAGGCATTAAATGAGCAAAAAGTTGTCATAAATTTAAAATAAGTATTTGTAATTGCCTGCATTCCAGGACAACAGATGTACCCCAAATCCCCATATTTAGTCTAGCCAGGAAAGCTGTTCCTTGTTATTTGCCTCAAAGTAACAGGGACAACAGGCTGGGTCAACCTGTAGTACAGATAAATGAACATATTCTAGGCTGCCTGAATGCTCAGTTTAAGTCTGAGTAACTCTGGGGTGTTATAAACATATATGTGTGCTCCAGAATAATCTGCCCCAAAGTTATGAACTGGTATGTAAGTATTACTTGTAAAGTGTTTTTTTAATTAGTAGAGGAATATTCCCATAAAGTTCAGTGTCAGAATTAACCTTTTGGCTTGTCTTCAGTAGCCAATTTTCTTATATCTTGTATTTCACAAACTAGGTATGTGCTCACAGATGCTTTCAGGGATAAAAGACGTGTGAGAGCCAGGAATGCTGTGAATCTTCGCAGTGTATCAGTTTCCAAAACACCTGCATTAATCAGCATTGAATGGATCTAATCTGAAAATGGCTGAACTGATCAGTCTTTCAATTTCATATGATTTAATACAGAAAAACTTTTTTTTGGGGAAAAAAACCCCAAACATCTTTTGAAGGTCTAGTCTGTTGATTAAATTTTTGTTAATGACAAAAAGTCAAAGTATTGACAGATTCTGAAAAGTAAAATGTACTAACTTTTAAAAAAACAGGGTTGCCTATTTCAGTAACAGCACGAGGTTTTCACCAGCATCTTTTTTCCACTTACAAAAGATCGTGTAAGACTTTGTGATGTTAAGCCTTTAATACATGAGCCAAGAAAACTAATCAAATGACTCGAAAGCGTGTGACCAACTTTACCTGATCTCTCAAAAAATACCAAGATGCTGCATCTCAAGCAGATCTGTTTCTAGGACTGTCTATTCTGCTAACTGCAAAATAAATAAGGTAGCTTGTGTGCAAAAACTTGCTTTGCTGGATTACCAATGACTTAAGTGTATGCTAATTTACTCAACTGAGAAACAAGCTGAATTAAACTTTGTGGATTTTTCATGCATTCGCTGTTAGCATGGTTCAGCTGCTTCTAGACTCTGAAATAGCTCATTCAAAGCTATCTTTATATCAGTGATCAAAGAATTTCTACAAACAGAAATGTGAGAGTTTTACAATATTTCTTTTCCCAGTAAACATTAGCCGCTCTGTTCACAAACTAGGCTTTGTTTGCTTTTATCAGCTTTTAAGTAAAGTCTGTCAAAATAGCATGTGAGACCACTGGTCTGGGACTCATAGCTGTGAGAATTGCTGGGATTTAGCAGAGAAGGAACTTGACAAGTTTTTTTTTCACCATTAAAGGGCTGGAGGGGAGTAGATATTAATAGTTTATTTCTCTAGGAGGCACAGAAGAGTAAAATTTCACAATAATAACTAATTATTGTTGAAATAAATATGGATAAATCCATACTGCATGAATCTCTTTCAAATGAAGCACATATATGGAAAGTGTTGTCTAAACTCAAACAAACATACTAGTCGTGACTCCATAATAAAATCCATCTTAGGCTGATTTTGGAATTTGTTCTAATTGGGTGTTAAATGGCACCTCAGTCTTGATTTGTTCTATTGACTACAGTATGGATATAGCAGTAAACACAAAGTCCTTTTAAAAAACCTGTTCTGTATGAGCTTTATTCCAATTCAGAGTGAAGGAAATGTAGACTTCATTTAATTTCAATAAGAAATGAAACAGCAATAAATACATCATTGCTTAAGCTGAGAAATAGGGTAAGCAATTAGAATCATAGAATAATTTAGGTTGGAAGTGGCCTCAGGAGTTTATCTTGTCCAACCTTCACTCAAAGGAGGCTTAGCTGACCTAGATCAGACTGCACAGGGCCTTGCCTGGGTGTTGCTGCAGCAGGGGAGCTGGTTTACGTCTTTCATTCTCCCCTAAAAGTTGGGAGAAGTTTAGAACACAGGCTAAATTTTTAACTGTAAATCAGAAAAAAATTATTTTGAGCCACTTATTACTTTATGCATCTACTTGCAATCGAGAACTAAAACAATTTGGTAGAATGAAAGTAAGTTCAAAACATATTAAAAATGCAAGCAACCTTCATCAGACGTAGCATTTGCTGGTATTTTTCGCCTTTTCTATTGGCTTCTCCAATGAGTTTTGCTTTTAAGATTTTTGAGGATTAATCCAGCGTATCTCTCTAGCTTTGCCCTCTGTGATCTCACAGGATAAACTTAGAATTAATTCTTCATACCCTTTCTGATGGAAGAGATAAGCCTTTAGATAAAATGTTATTTCAGTTGCTGTCTTATCCGGATGTTTGAGCTGCCAGTTAAATTGTAAATTAAAGGCTCAAAACTCTGGATTATGGACTCCAGCTTCATTATTAATGAAAAAATATGCCCTTTTCACAGTTTGTCATTTTTATGTCTTCCAACAAACTCTCAAAAAAATATGGTGAATCTTTTCCACTCTCCTGTTTAAACAAAACAAAGATACAGTGATACAATCCCCCCTTTGGAGGACGAAGATTCTACCATAAATAATTGATTTGTGCCTATTCTGTCCACTTGAACGACCAGCCTATGGAACTGTGAAGTTACTTCTGTAAGGCACTTCTTGCTTTGGAATAAAGAAAAGCCTGAATCAGACTTCCCTCATTACACTAACCTGCCAAGTTTGTGTCCCAAGTTTTAATGTGACACAAACTTCTCCATTGTCATTAACCTTTGTATACAGCCTGTCAGTTTTGCCACTTCCATGGACTCATTTTCCCACTCACACAATGGGGATTTATCTCAGTCATCTCTTCATACTTTTAAATTAAGTCAATTAAATGACAATAGACCGTACTATTTCAAAACTATCTATTTTATTTGGCCTCCCTGTAAGGACAGCCATTCTTTATAGAATGCTACATANATTAAAAGGGAAATCTCACGACAGAATTTACTTACTCGTAAGATCCATGAGATATTGGTTGGTTCAGATAAAAGCTGTAGCTCTTTTTGTGGTGTTATTATTGCTGGCTGTAGCATATATAAGTGAAAAAGTTTATGGAAATGAAAAAAAACTGTATTGAAATGAAAAAAAAAAGCTAACTTTCTTTCTGCAGTTTTCAATCTTTCTTGCTTTGTCCTGATTGACTTAACCTCACTCCTACCATGGCATATGTACAAGTGCAGATAAAACAGAAAATCAATGTACACCTGCAAAGATTTTCATAGACATTATAGCCATAAAATTCCAAGTCTTAATTATAAAATAAGAGCATCCCAGAGAAGTAACAGATGCTCTGATGTACTGCAGTGTGCATGTTGTCACTTGAGTGTACTAGGATATCATATATTAAGGTAAAGCAGTTGTTTCACAGTTGGATGATGTATGAATATGTACGTGACTGGGAACTCATGCACATATACAGATGTAGTCCTGTGATGTAGTCACCAGTCTTAACAATTATGGTGCCTTGTTTGAAAGTCCACCTGATAATATTTATCATCTTGATAGGTTTTCTGCTCAGCACAAGCATGATTCATAGGCAGACCAATTCAGTAGGGTTATAAAGTGATCAGCCAAAAAAAATGGGAATTTTAACAATTCAGTGATAAGTGTGTATCTGCTTTTTTTAATCTCTTTCCCAACGGTTAGTTCTTCAACCTCTGCTCCGGCTTCTCTTTAAAAGCAGTATTCCCCTGAGGCAGAATGCATGCTGGCCTTCTGTAAGGGGCCAAATATTTCTCCCTGCAGTTCACTCAAGTTGGACTATCATGTCAGCTGCAGCCTTCAACCTCTGAAATTAGCAGTGCTACATGCTGTTTAGATACTGTGGTGCATCCCACAGGTATTTGCATTTTTTATGTACTTTGTATGTTAACTGACCTTGCAAATCTTTCAGTGTTGTCACTATTTGCTTGAAGAATGCTGCAGGGGAGAGCTAGGTTCACTTACAGATTGGAACTGTACTTAGTAAAGGGGTTTAGGGCACTTTGGAATGGAAAGCATTATAAGTACGTCCATTATTAATGACAGCATAAGTACTTTGAAATAGTGTATATGGCATATTGATGAATGTAACATGAACTGCATTATCAGTAAAGAGCTATGAAAAGAGTATAAGACTGACAGGATAAAAACAAAAAGAAAATAAACCTCATCTATCAGACATACCCTTTTACAAACTTTCTCTGTTTTCCGTTATACAGCACATAACCACCTTGAGCCATAGGGATTGGGGTGAGAAAGGCTGAAGATCCTTTATTCACTGTACAGGACAAAAAGAGACAGAGACGTTGCCTCCTATATGCAGAAGATGAGGATGCTGAAAGTGATTGCAGAAATGCATCTTGAAAATGAGGCTCTGTTTTCAGAAACAGTCTGACTAAAAAAAACCATGAGGAGGACTAACAGTTTATCTTTGTTGCAAAGTAGTAATAGTTCTTATGGTCAGGAGACCTATTTTCTCTTCTTAACTATTACAAGTTCAGTGTCTCTATTAATTATCCCTCCATGCTCCATTTCAAAACCAGTCAAAAACACTTATCTACCTTCCTAAAGCTCCAAAGCATGCTGTGGTTTTTTAAACATTGCTTATTTATTTTAGAGGGTTTTAATCTTCAGTAGTCATCGAATATAAAATAACTAGTAGATTATGTTATATCCTTCTAAAAGGAAAGATAAATTATTCTGTTGGTGTTAGACACAAATTTATGAGAGACAAAGCTATACTCTGAACACTTGTTGAATACATATATACTTGTTCAGTGATTGCTGCCAGGGTGTGACCCCTCAGACACTGCTGTAGATTCCAACCCTTGTGTTTTGCTTCTCCCAGGTTTCTCTCTTTCCCCCAGTTTTAATAAAAGACTATCTCAAGCTGTCAAGTTGTCCATGCAACTGAGTTGCATGTGATTTGCATACTCTTCAGGTTCTTATGACCTGTGTTGATCAATATTTCCTTCTTCTGGCATCTGCTTAAATGATAACTCTTGTAGGCTACCATACTTCCCACTTGCATACTAATCCTTCCTTAAATTTTATTCTCTCTATTTCTTGGTATTAAATGCAGATTAATGGATTCAAGGAGCAAAAACTTTTTTTTTTTTTTTGTGGTCTCACTCCTCCAGATAATAAGCCACTCCGATGTGATCCAATAACATAAAATGATCCTAAGAGAGGATTCTAATTTTTTTCCACAGTTTATTGTCAGATGGAGTCCCAATTCTGTTCTGGAGGTAACCATAAGATAATCTTTAGAATGTCTCTGCTGTTTAGAAGAGATCCTAAGTTATTCAGTGTTCTCAGAATTATAACCAGGTACTTTGTACAGAAGATGAAGGGCTAGTGAGAAGAAGGGAAGTGCAAATTGTGGAATATTTTTCATTACACTGCTCCTAAGATTCTTGAGTTTCCACAAAAATAAATCCTTTCTATGTAAAAGTAACTTGAATCAATAGCAAGAATCTTTACAAGACACAGCAAGCAGTGTCCACACTGGTTTGGGGATTATTTTTCTCCATTTTAAGATTTTATGTCATGTACAGCAGACAGCAGCTTTCAACATGTTTTTTGTCATCTCGGTTTTCTGGTTTTGTTCCAGTAGCTGTAATTTACACAACAAGGGGGATATCTTATTTATTTTATTCGCCACCAAGATAGAAGGAAAATTTGTGATCAGAATGCTTCTAACAGTGAGATGCCTTGGGTTTGTTGCCAGAGGTCTTTGTCAAAGATGCTCTTTTTCTTTTAAAGTAAAAATAGATAGGATAAGTAAATAAAATGGCAGTATATGTCCCTAGGGGAAGTGTGAGTTGCTTACGAATGAACAAACCTAATATACTTAAGACCAAATCGTGCAATTCTTCTTTCTGCTCTATTAAAATTGCTGCATAGTGATTAGAAAGAAAATAATTATTTAGGTAGGACAGAAAAAGCTGATTAATTAATCCTCTCTGTTGTTATTGTTGTTGTCAAAACTCTTAAGTGTGCTTGTTAGAGATTCAAACTTTGAGCCCAGGAACCTGTCCTTTCATTTGAAAAAAGTAGTCCATAAGATTGTTACATGGGATTCCGTTCATATTGCGTCTTTAAAAAGCTAATGTGTTACTCCCTTATTAATCACTGACTTGTCCAACTAGTCCATTCAGTCCAGGCAGATTGCATGCGAGAGTAACTGCTTGTCACTATAGTAAAGGTAACTGTTATGTTTTTAAAGACTAATTAGATGGGTTTTTAAAGTGCCTTACTCCATCAAATATTTAGTTTCTTAAAAGGCTTTGCCCTCTTAGTACAACATTTTGTTATACTCTAAGGATCAACTTAAGAAATGATATCAGTGATTCAGCTATAATACCAGCCGGATGACTGACATACCTTTGCTGGCAAAAAAAGTAGAGACTCAAACATAAGTTTAAATTCAGAAGGTACCTGAAATAAAGAACAAGAACTTCCTTTTGGGTATGTCCATTTAGGGAATATAGAGCAGTAAAGCCTATTTCTGAGAGTGCTTTTTTCAACATACAATGCTATGGAAGTGACTTGAGCAAGAAAAGATGAAATCCCAGTTTTCATGCAATCACTCTCATCTACTCTTTCCCCCTGCCCAAGTCAAGTCACCTTTTTTCTGTAATACCAGTGCTCTGTAGAGAGCTATACAAATATCATTGTTTATATATAGTGTGTTTTTTTGTTGTCTCTCTATAAACAGATGCAAGTAACCACAAGTACTACAGGAAGACTGACAAGTTATTGGGAAAATAGTTTATATAGACTAAACTGTATGTACCCCATCTAGGAAATATCATGCCATAAGCCATACTGTGCAACTCCTTCACTTACTTCATTTGATTAAGAGCTGTGCTGTGACTATCCATCCCACTGCCATGCTATAAAAATGGTTTTGGCAGAGATGCTGGCAAATGAGAAGGAGTGGGTCCCAAAACTGGAGTCCCCTGTCATGTTCTCAGTCTTCTCAAAGAGGAGATATCTACTTCCTACTCCAATTAATTCAAAATATGACCCCATTTGATTAAGTGTGCTAGAGAAAACTATAAAGAACATTCATTTAAAAAAAGCCAACACACTACACTGACTACAGAGGTTGCATAAAGTAGGAGGAAACCCAACCCCAGCAATCAAGTTCAATTAATATGATATAAATTATTTCCCATTCCCCTGCAGGCAGCCAGGCTGATGCTTATGGCATATTTGGATCCATTCAGTCATATAGCTGATAGATTATTTTTCCTTTTCTAGAATGTTTCCCCAAATGGGGCAGAAGCTGGAGTAAACATCGTCATTACAGGCACAGGAGTCAAAGGGTGAGCTCACACCCCTATGCCAGCCCAGCATTCCTGTCCTCTCCTTTTCAAGAACCCAAGAGCCCTATGCAGGACTGGCAGGCTGATAAGGCCCTGGTGCATGTTTTATTCCTTTATTACTTAGACAAAACCATAACAACTACGTGCATGGAGAGATAGACCTTTAAATAAGCATGCGGAAAGGAGATCTGTTGCCTTCTTGCTTAAATGTGAAGTTTAACAAAAGACAAATGTTGTTATTTGTGTCTAGTTATATACACTTCAATGCTCTTAAATATTCTTTGAAGCTAGTTTTGCAGATCTGTAAAAAATATATTTGCTATCGATTAGAAAATCTTTTTGCTTCTCTGTAGAAAATGTGGGTGAAAAATATAACAATCATTTTAATCTAAAATAAGTATTAAAACCCTTTCCTTCAAAGTAAAATGGTAAGCAGTTTCTGTTTTAATTTTAGCATGAGAAAATTAAAACTTGTACTTCAGGAATAAAATGACTTTGGAATGAACTTTGGACAAAATCAATTTACAGACTTCTAATGACTCAAATAGGTTTTGGACCAGGCCTGAAAAAGATAAATTATGAACCTACCTTCTTCTTCTCTCTCCAGGAACTCAGGAGATCTTATCATCAGAGTGTAAATCTCAAAGGAACAGCTTGCTGCTGCTTTTATTTATCGCCTCCCAAAGTTCATTGTAGTTCTTGGGGGAATCAGTTTAATTACGACAGTAAATAGTGTTCTAAATTTTTTCACTCCATGATGAAAAAGTATACAGCCATAATTACAGTCTGTGCATAGCATGCTTTGTCTCTGATTTACTTGTTTGCCAAAAAGCCATTTTCATGTGCTAATATTGCAGCAGTAAGAGTGTCACATGACCTACTTAAATAGCAAGTGTTTAGCACATAGCTAAAGTCATTGCAGAGTATGCATTCTAAATAAATTCTTTGCAATAATTATAATGATAAAAAAATATGAAATCTAGGTAACAAGAAGGAGGTTTTCAAATGTCACCCATTTGCACTGGTGAGGGTTCACTATTTATGGCCTCCTAATCGGGGTGACAGTTTCATTACGCAGAGATGGCAGGAAGGGGTGGAGAGAAGGGATGTAAGATATAGGACTTCTACAGTCCCTCTCTCTTTAAACAAAGTAGTCTGAAGGTTTTTCCCTCCTTCACTGAACACATTTCACTGGAAAAACAGAGGCACTTCCCCCCCCCTTCTTTTTATTGCAGTGACACATTGCTTGCAGGGATGGCTTATGCACTCAGACGGAAGGGTTTGAATCCAGTTATTCAGAAATGTGGAGAAAGGCAACAGAGTTTTGGGCGAATGCATAATGGGTGGCTCTTGGTAGAAGAGTAGAAAGAGGGCTGTGAGTCACATTTTTAAAACATGGGGAGATTACAGGAGAGGTGGGTGGGCTGCTTTTATTCTGACTTTAATAACATTAGGGAAAATTGAACTTCATTTTTAATTGAAGATCCCCTTTCTGCAGGAGTTAAAAAAGAGCTTACCAGGCTGGTGTGAATAAATGATTGTCTAACTGTCAAATACCACAGACCACCTGGATTTTCTTGCTGCCAGGTCATCCAAAAGTGCCAGCTCTCTATAAAAGAATCAATCCTGTGAAAGCACTAGATGTCTGTTAACAATTTTTTTTTCTTTCTCAAGAGGGATTGGTTTTCTGTTGGTGTAAGAAGAGTTTCCTCATGGATCACCAAAAATCATACTGATAAAATTAAAGATGAACTAATTCACAGAAAGGAAAGGAAATATAGCAGCATATGAAGATAAGGGGTTTTCAAATTAAAACCCAGATCCAATCACCTTGTGAATCAAAATACATTATCTTAAGCAGTAGCTAATAAACTGGCAATCACATACAGGATGAAATCTTGGCACCATCCCATCAAAACTCTGATGTATCTCAGAGAGGGAGGCAGGAAAACACACTTTTTTCCTTAACAAATCATAAGGGTCATTTAATCTGCTGCTCCTTACAGAACATAGTAGTTTTGAAATATATCAACAAATATTTATATGAATATATTTTGTTCCCTTAGTTGAGGTGTAAATTAAATTCTGTGGTGGGTGAACATTTTGAAAGTTTCTTGGTGTGAGGTTTCCAAGTTTCACACTGACAGCAGGTCTATAGTTATGATGCATGATATATAACACAGATTATTGTAATTATCTTGTATCATTGTTGAAAACACTTCATGAAAATAAGTTATAGTTTGGGGGTTTTTTGAGTTATGAAAGACTTCCTTTCCATCAGGAAACACAGCAGTATATAGCTTTTACAGGAAAGAAAAAGTGGAACAGATAAAATAACAATTCCATGTGTTACCTCTGCATCATCCTTTCTCAAAAAAAATTGTCATTTTTTGAAAAATGCTAAATTAAATCTCATTTCAACTCAAGTATTTTGACATAATCAAGTATATTTATATGGAAGTCTTTGAATATAAGTTTTGTAAATATGTTGCATGTGTAGATTGAACTGATTAAATGTTTTAGATTTGGAGAAATATTTAACTCCCTGTCACAATGTGTAGGGCTAAAAGCACGAGTTACTTAGAATCAGATTCCGGCAGAGAGAAATAATGTCTTTAAGTGTACATATTGTTTCATTAATTTTGAATGAAACATTTTGGTTTGAAAACATTTCTATTCAAAATTTTCCAATGAAATTTTTTAAAATAATGTCTCTTTTTTTGCTTAGGATGACATAATTTTTTATTGGTAAGTCCCAAAATAGAACAGTGAAAGAAAAATTGTGTAAGTTTCAGCCACTATTCTTAAGATTGGCAACCAAAATAGATTTTTTTTTTTTTAATTTGGTTCTGGATCAGAACATCTGATTTGAAAGTATTAGAAATATGGATCTGATTAATGCCCATGTATTGTAAGATGTAGACCTATATAGCTATAATTATATATTTTTTACTTTTCCCGATTTCAATCACAGTACATGCAGTTATAGGAGGACGTGACAATTATCACGTTATTTATGCTCAGATGAGCGGCAGGAGTTACAATGATCCTTTGAAAGATCCTGATCTCCTTTTCCTGCTGGATAAAATTCCTGTTCGACTGCATGAGCAATACTGAGATTTACGGAGTCAATAGAACTCCGCTACCGCAGGATATTCAGATCAACTTTCCCTTTTG
>VYZV01038431.1:33480-44301 GCA_013401275.1 Pandion haliaetus | reverse complement strand
GAGGGTGACAGAGCATGAGTATGTTTTAGGGAGTTTAAGAACCATATATTGATATGTTCTTAAGATAAATGAAAGAATCATACCTCTGATTTTGACTTTCTTACCTGAGGGTACCGTCATCAAGAGCCTACAATAGAAGTATTATTTCTGAGTTCCTTGCAAAATATGAGGAAATAAATTCATATAACATAATTAGAGGCTGATCTTGTCACATGCAAGTTCAGATTCTGTTTCTGGTGCATTTCTTCACCTAGCTCATATGTCCTAAACAAATGCTTCTCTATCTTTTGATACTTTCTGATTACCTAAAAAAGCTCTCCTTTTTTCCCCATCCCCCTCTGCCTCGGTGTATGGCTTTAGGGCAGGTTATCGAAGTCTGTCATTCACGATAGGGGCTTCACGAAGGCTTAAACACTGTTTGGTCGCTGTCCTGCTATATCTTCTCTGTATATAGACATCTTCAGTCTCCAGGCAGGTCAGTGATGTTCTATTTAGAACACTAATTTTTAAAAGAATGAGAATTATTATGTTTTAATAAAAGATGTGTTAATTACAGACTCTGGTAAATGAGTATTTACAAAATCCCCTCGGCATGTTTTCACCATATCAGGAATTAATGTCAAGTGAAGACTTTTGTGTGTGAAATGCTTGGCTAGTGATTGACACAGTGATTGAGTCAGAGAGACTGAAGTAGCTCAGGAGTTATTGTCTATACAGGGAAGTGTGTTAAAAATATATAAAAATATGAGTACTTCTAAAGAACAGGGACCTGGTTTTCTCTTCCTGCCTAAATTTGTAATCCTGCACTGAGCTTAGCTGTATTTAATAGCCTGAGAATTGGAATTAATGAGCAGTGCTGAACTCTTGCAGATAAATCCTCCAGGTCTGCTATGAGTGTTCTGCAGAGGCCTTAAGTATGTGGTTTTTTGATTTGGGGTTTTGTTTTGGGGTGTTTTTGGTTTGGTTTTTTTTTCGTAATGCCACCAAAGAACTTCAATTTCTCTGAAAAGGAAGATTCCTAAAACCGAAGAACACAACTGTTGTACTTTAGCTTTCCATTTCTTTGCTAACTATTATTCTGATGTTGGACTTTAAGCTTGCCAAGCATCCTTCGTGAAACAAATGAGACAGAGTGAAGGATGTGTCATACCAGTTCAAAGTTTTTGCTGCTTCCCAACTGAAGGCAAATCAGAAGACAGATGGAAGTTGTAGAGAAAGCAGGTTTAAGAGTTGTGTGGGGACTATTTACAAGAATATACGGGGAAACCATCTTTTTGTTCTCTCTAAATGAGGTATGCGAAAATCAAGAATATGACTAGGACTGCATAGTTAGCTACAGCAAGAATAGCTTGTTGTAGTTGATTTTCTTGGTTTCGTTGCTCACTTCCCATTTTATCACCACAGTATTGTTGTAATTTCTTCTCAAAGACTGGGTATGAAAACATAATGTTCTTTGTGGAGTAATTAGGGTGCTCATATAACACAAGCAAACTTGCCTCACAGCTGGAAACCTCTGCTTTAGAAATTACTTGGAGGGAATTTGCTTTCCAGAGCCTTACTGAACAGCTCAGTGCAACAGGGGAGAGATTCCCCATCCCACATTGAAGGCTGTTACTGTTTCCCAACCATACATAGTGAGGAGGTGAATGACTACAGCCTTTAAAAGGAGATTTCCTTCACTTTAAACTTGGAAACTTAAGCCAAGATCTGCTGAGTAAAGATTAAGCCATATAAATTGAAGTGGCTGGATTTTGTGTGAGATGATTTCTGTGCTTTGACTTAGCCTGCTTTACTTTTCATTAGAAGATATGCAATTAGAAGCGCTAAGAGCTAGTAAAGAGGAGGTTGAAAATGACACTGGTCTGAGACTGAATTTTTAGGGAACTTTTTCAAAGCAGCTAAGGTAGTCCCCCCTATTCATAGCAGCAGCTCTTTAGATGTAACATTCATATTTTCACACAATGGGAAGATGGGAAGTATTATTTCCAGCTCTGAAAAATAATTCTCATTACCATTTTGCTGCTTTTCAGATGTATTATTTTACAACGTTTATATCTAGTTCATCTGAAGCTTCTAGTGGCCATAACAAAAGCCTAATACCATTTCATTTTTAAACTTATAAGTACAAGATGTCAAGGGTAAAGTCTGTAGTTAAAAGATGTTAGGATGAATCTACCCTGCAACTATATCTTTGGGAGTTATCAGTTCATATGCTAGGTCTCTGTCTCACATTTTTTGTGCGCACACACACACCTTTACAGTCAGTAGCCACTTATGTATTTATGTTGCTTCAGACTTTCCTAGACAAAGGATTTTATGACCTTTTTGTGAGAAGCACTAGGAGCTCTGTTGTTTGCAGAAGATTTTTGAAATTGAGCCATGGAGTCAAAGCATTGCCTTTTTTTGTCCTGAGATTCCATCCAGGTTTAGCTGAGGTATAAAGACAACATTATCAGAGAAATGTTTGCAGAAAATGCATTTAAGCCTTCCAGTCTAAGACCAGGTTCCTCTCATTGCCAAAGGAACATACTGCTGGTGTAAACACGACTAAACCAAAGGAAACGGGACAGAGATCTGAACTGGATCTCCCACTATAATCTTGTTAAGTTAGGTGAGAGCATGACGCCCCCCCGCATATACAAAATTCCTCAGGGCAGAAGCAATAGCAGTAACTGATATCTCAGACAAATGAAGAGTTATTTTTTCTTCCAGTTTTTAAGATCATCAAGATTATATTGACCCAACTAAGTAGTTTTAAATCCTGTTTAATTATAGTATTGTCTCTGCTGGATTTGCTTTCAAATTAGTTCTACTCAATGTCGAGGCAAATTAATTTTGAAAAGTCATTAGAAGCATCAAGGTACTCACATTTTAAATCAGTTTGTTCCTGTTATACTAGCCAAAACCTCAAAATAAAAAAATAAAAAAAATTATTGTGGAGACATTAGTAACAGTAGCTGAAGGGTTAATAAGACTTTAATTGAGTCACTACTTGACCAGGCAAATTATATCCCTATTCAGTGTATGCCATTTACACAAGTTTTCCATTATTTCATTCCTGAGGTAATAGGCCTAGCAGCTAGCTGGCTGCTGCTCCTGCTATGCTTCGGCAGCTGTCATTTTGACATATTTTATGCTTTCTTTAGAAGAGAGAGGTTGATTGAATGTGAGAAAAGTGGAACTTTGACAGGCTGTCAGAATCCTTTGCAGCATAAACCTACCTGCCAGCTTACTTGTTTCAGGTTTATTTCAAAGAAGGTTTCCAACACACAAGCTTCCATTACTAGCCCAAGAAGGTCTCAAATAGGTAGCTTCCATTTTGTCAAAATCTAAATTAAATAATTTTCACTTCAAATTGGTTTAAATTTCAGGAAGTCCAGGTATTTCTGAGAAAGAAAAAGCAAGTTGCCTTTTCAGGCCTAGGTGGATGAAAGACATGTTGTTCTTTGTTTTCTTTCATTTCTTTTATTGTAATCAGTTATTTGTCCTCATTTATGAACAGGCTTCTGAAATTCCAAAGTCAGTTCATGAATTGGTCAGGAGTAGGCATGTTGTAAATGATCATTCCTTAACAGGGGCTCAAGCTAGGAGGAGATGCAGCTGTTACTACTAATGGAATCAAGCTGTTATAATTAATAGCAGACAACTCTTCACACAATACATTCACTTATTCACTCACATCATTCACTTACAGCCATCCTGTTGGGGCAATCCCAACAGCATGTTCAGAGGCAGAGGTTGTACTGGTGTCCTAATGGCATCTAGTTAGGTGTTTGGAAAGTGTCTCTGAGTGCTCTTTGCTTTCTGAGGTATAAATATATATTCCTGAATTTTTCATCTGCATGTAGCAGCTACTGCCCTCTTGGATCTGGTCTGAGTCACACAGCCTGGCGGTGATGCCAGTGTGGGCTAGTGGCCTCAGACAGAATCAGCATGTTCTTGGTGTCCTGTGTTTATCCATTCTTGCAGGTGTGACAGGGCTACTGGTCTACAGAGCTAAATTAGTCTTGGGGAACATTCGCACCATATCTTCTCGTCAGGTGCTTTTTCTTCCTTTAGCCTGGTGTTTTCTGATAACTATGTCTCCATCTAAATCTGTAAATACCTGTAGAAACCATTCAATCAATTCACAGATGAGTGCTCTTTATTAAAGCCAAAAATCAATAGAAATGGAATGATCTCAAAGAAAGGGACTTCTCATAATTCTGATCATCCTGAAAAACATGTTTACATGTGCCATTTTCACTTTGCTTGGTGGTTTGCATGAAAATGGTTAGTAACAATATATTATATTTATACCTCTGCTTTATCAGATACGTTTTCAGGCACATCCATAACACTTTACATGTACCAGCTTTGGTATTTACATTTACCTATATTTGCTAAATGCAAGTTCTTTTGCCAATCTGCATCCAGCAATATAGTTTTACCTATTGTCGTGGTTCCAGCCCAGCCGGTAACAAAGCACCACGCAGCCGCTCGCTCACCCCCCACCCCCACCCCTGGCCACGTTGGGATGAAGAGAAAATCCAAAGGCAGGCTCGTGGGTCGAGACAAGGACTGGGAGGGATCACTCCCCACTTATGGGCACGGGCAAAAGACAGGCTCAACTTGGGGAAGAAACAAAATCCATTTCATTTACTACCAATCAAATCCAAACAAGGATATTAGGAAGGGAAACCAAACATCAGAACACCTGCCCCCACCCCTCCCGCCTTTCCGGCTCAGCTCCATTCCCGGTTCTCTCTCCCTCCTCCCCCCGGCGGCGCAGGGGAACAGGGGATGGGGGTTGAGTCAGCTCGCCACACATCGTCTCTGCCGCTCCTTTCCTCAGGGGGAAGATTCCCCACTCGTCCCCTGCTCCACCGTGGGGTCCCTCCCACGGGAGACAGTCCTTCACCAACTTCTCCAACGTGGGTCCTTTCCGCGGGCTGCAGTTCTTCCCGAACTTCCCTGGCGCGGGTCCTTTCCGCGGGCTGCTCTCCAGTCTCACACTGCTCCAGCGCGGTTTTTACCATGGAGTTACCGCCACCTTCGGGAGCCTCCGCTCCACCGTTCACCCCCATGGGCTGCAGGGGGACAGCCTGCCGTCTCCCCACGGGCTGCAGGGCCATCAGCCTCCTCAGGTGCCCCTCCTCCCCCTCCTTCTTCACTGACTCCTGTATTGGCAGAGATGTTCCTCTCACGTTTCAACCCCCACATTACCGGTTCCCCTTCTTAAATATGTTCTCCCAGAGGCGCTCCCACCATCACTGATGGGCTCAGCCTGGGCTGCAGAGGTGGGTCCGACTCTTTGGAGCCGGGGGAGCTTCCAGCAGCTTCTTACAGGAGCCACCTCTGCAGCCCCCTCCCCCGCTACCAAAGAAAACCGCGCCACACAAACCCATAACACCTATGAAAATCTCTTCTACAGTTTATACAGTGATGAAATGAAACCTTACATTCCGCTCTGGTCCTATGATAATTATCACATGCCTTCTTTTCTGGAATAGATCTCTACTATACTTGCCAAAGTAGTCACAAAGCTGTCTGATTGAAGGGTGCACCTCGCTAGATTCTCAGCCTGAATCCATGCTACCTACAAAGTCTCTATCCCTTCTAATGATTTAAGGAGGTTTATGGAACCATTTATAACTAAATAATAGCAGGATGGTGTAAAAGACAAAGATTAGTGCAACTTAACTGACTGAGATACTAAGTGAATCATGTGTGGAAGATATAGTGAGCATAGAGGTGAAAGCAAACAAAAGAACATGCTGACCCATCTCCTCCTAATGCATTTTCATAAGAATAGATGCTTGGCCTACTGTACTTAGCAAAACCTTGTTTTCTCTTTTCCCCGTATCTCGTAAAACTTTCAGTGTCCACTAGTTGGTCCTGACACATGTTGGACCCCAGTTGCTTTTCAGTCATTGTATTTTTGAGATTGTCTTGGGTTGAGAGTCACTGTATAAATATATTTATTTATTACAGAAGTTGTATACAGGAAGGTGGAAGAAAGGCAACTCTGGCACACAGAACAATTTGATAATGTGGTATTATTTCCTACCTATCCTCTGGTAGGCAGTTTGCATGATTTCTGCAGCAAATTCAGTCCCACTCTAATCCTAGGCTTGCTAACAGTGTCCAATGGTGCTACCTGAAGAGGTTACCCTTTATTACAATCAAGAGGTACCATTGACTCAGATAATACCAGTGTTCCTAATGGCAGTAACAAATAATAATAAAATTTAAAAAAAAATAAAGAAAAAAAAATAAGTGGTATAAGTTAATCTTGCCGCTGTACCATAGCAATTTTTGTTTGTAAGAAAAGGAAAAAAAGCATTGTCATAATGAGTTCAAAGAGAAAAAAAAAATTAGGCAAGGTTCTGCAGATATTTCATTTTCCTGTGGAGAACTGGAGATCTTGCAGAGACCCTTATATACCCCTTAGGGTCTAGTTAATGTACTCTGTGACCAGTTTCCCATAGGAGTGATGGAAGAAATTGTCAGAATTATATTTTCTTGTCTCAGATAATTTTTTCCTCTCCTTCTAAACATGATTTTACCCATCTCACCCCTGCTCTGTGAATCCAGTGCTTTTGCAGTGTGGTTATCCAAATTGTTCCTCACCAAAAGACACAAACTTCCAAAAATGAGAGAACTTTATGCAGCACTGCCAGATAATGTTAGTCAAACAGGCAAGATACAACAGTGAAAAGTATTTCTCAAGACAATTCAGAAAGCTTTCAGAAAGTCATCTAGCCTGCCTTACTGCTTATTTATCCACATTCTTTACAACTGTACATAGTAATTAATCACAAATCAAAACACTTGGGTTATTCAAATTGCGATTAGCCAGTTAAACACTGGAAACCTAGAGATGACTTAGAAGTCCACTCTGTAGGATTCTTTTCCATGCAGATATTAACAGAAAAGAGTGGAAAATTTTGAAGATTAGTAGACAAAGCTCTAACAGTTATGTGGTTTCCTTACTTGAAAGGGACTCTTCAGAAGCAAATTTATTGTAGGAATTTCACTGTCAGAATAATTGAGAGTTTTGATTTAATCTGGAGTTGAGAGAGCTTGCTGAAAGTGTAGTCAGAGAGTTAAGTTCCAAAAATTATATTACCTTTAAAAGCACAACATGGCATTGGAAAGCAACCTAGAAGTCCTGACTCAAACTCAAGACCAATTTCTCCATCTGAAAGCAGGTATGTGATGGATGAATTGTTAGTGATTCTTGTTCAGAAAAAAACTCTGTTTTATACGTTCATGGAATCTAATATGACACCTTAGCCCAATTCAAGCTTTCAAATATTGCTGCTATATAAATATTAAATTAGAAATATATTAATAATTAAATTAATCCATGTTTTATTTTTCCATGTGAAAGGTTTTTCTTTTTCATATATATATGTTCAGGTGACATGTAAAAAGTCTTTTCTAGAAATAGATTTCCATAAGACTTTGTTTTCTCTCATATTTCTCTATTTATTTGGCTACCCTTTTATCATTTGTACTTAATAAATTCAAGAGTTGGGCATTTAAAGACCAGATATAGATTTTGAAAAACTGTACAGTTTGCAAGATTTGCACATGAATTTATCTGTATGCAGACAGAAAACCATGTGGTATTCTGTATAGAATATTAAGGTCAATATGAGGAATGTGAGAATCTGTACAGAGTTTGTTTGAATGCCAATAAATCATGGAATCACTTTGTTTTCTGGCCACTGGGACTTGCCGCGTGTATTCAACACACAGAAGTACCTTGTGCACAATTTTGTATGCCAGCTCAAATCATTGACATTTGGGTAAAGAGCAGAGATGTCCTTAGTGGCAAAGGAAAGTGAGTTTTCAATGCATGTGCAGCATACTTACCCTTCCATCCTTAAATTTGATGATGATACTATTAATGTTTTAATTTTTAATTTTCTTACTCTCACAGACTTTTCTATGAACTTAACTTCTAAAATCATTGTGGTTTTGACTGAAAAGGATGTGTGCATGCACAAGCGTGCATATGTGTGTGTATGTGTGGTATTCAAGCTTCCGGTTGCGAAGTTAATTGAAGGTTAGATTAGGTATCTGTACAATTCATTGAGATTTGTATGTTTAGTTATATATTTTAATACATATGTGTATATGTAGCAATATATATACACACACAACCCACATAAATTTGCAAGTATATATGCAAAATATTTATATACATATGTGTATGTGCATGAATATATACATTTGTATGCAAAGATAGTTTTACTCTTGCCTGAAATAATTTACTGTATTCATGCTTTTACCAGACTCTTCCTCTCAGGCACCTTCTAAACTAAATGCATTTAGGTAAGGAAGAGGATTGTCCTGCCAGGCAGTATTTTGAAGTGGAAATGAAAAAGAGCTAATTTTCTTCACGATAGTAGGTACAACCAAAGACCTATCAATGTAGACAGGAGAGGCAGAGGAGGCAGAAACATTCTTTCATGTGAATTTGAAGTTGTCTAAAAATATCACTGTTGAAATCTTTAACATACTCCTCCCCTACAAAAATGAGGAAAAATGACAAGCCTATCTTTTTCTTTTCCAGTTCAATGACAAAAATCTTCTTTAAATTTACTTTGCTACAGGGTAGCCATCTTACTTTTGGAACAAAGAATGCTGTTGTGTTGGCCCTCCACACCATGGCATGAAAACAAACCCATCTAGAAAAGGTGCCCATAATCATTGTGATACACCATTCCTCTCTCCATGCCAAGGCCCAGCCTTTTAAAATTAGGACTAATATTTCTCCATAGAGCAGAAAAAGTTCTGTAGAACATGCAAGTTGGAAAGGCCGTGAGAACATTCTAGGAAGTCAGCACACAGAACCTGGAGGCAGGTTGATGTCAGCTGCTGGTTCAGTATCCTTCATGCTCCACCGAGTTCTGCTGGGTATTAAATTAGTACTTTTGAAGAGGAAGCACACTGCTCACTGTCCATCTTTGGCAGCATTTCAACATCGCAAGGGACTGGAAGACCCTTGTCAAGTGTGCAGCTGAAAACTTAAACCAATACATTCCAGCCCAGTTTGTCCTTCACGCTAATGAAAGGAATTACTTTCCTTTTGCAATTGAAGGGAATAAACTAGAGACAACATGTATTAAAATGTACATCTTTGGTAACAAAGTAAACACTTTTACATACCTCATTTATACACATCTATGAGCATCTACTTGATAGTATCTGTATGTTTGCAAAAGGCGATTAACTTAAAAGTATAGAAGAAACACCTTTTTATAGCATTTTTTTATGGAAAAATCATTCTGATGGTGCTTGTAATCACATTAATCTTCTTTCACATATTTCATTTGCTCAAGCTGAATGAGGAACTGGGTGAATTCTAAGGCTGTTTGGGATTTGACAGTATGCCACAAAGTAGAGGAAAACAAGCAGCAAAGCCAAGGAAGCACACTTGTCATCCCTCCCCTCACAGGAAAGGTTGTCTAGTAAACTTAGTCTCTTTTCCTTACAGCCAATTTTCACGTTCTGTGCAGAACTCTCATACCAGCTTACTATTTCAATTTTCTCCAAGCATATTTCATGCTGTTGTAATTCTAATTAAATGCAGTTTTAGTAAAATACCAAGTTGTTGACTTTCTTAATTAGCTTTGATATTTTAGCTTCCACATCTATCTATCAATCATTCATGCATATTTTGGTTTGGAAGTGATACAGTTCTATGTCACATATGCATAAAACAATGTCTATATTTTTCCTTTTTTGCTTGTTTCATACTTACACATGAAGTTTTCATTTAAAGGATACAGCCCTTATTTTCTTTTTCCTCCCTTTTCTTTCCTCCTTAATGGTTACTACAGAATAATGATTCTTTGCAGAGCTCTTACAGGAATAATTAAAGAAATGATTGAAATGGTGATTTGTGGTACAATGATGTGAATGATACTTACATACTACTACTATTCATTCTCCTTATTCGAGTTACTGTTAATAGCGGTATAATACTTCTGACCTATATTCTCAAAAAACCTCTGCAATTACTTTACTGTGATTCTTGACTCATCATAAAAGGATGTACTTCGCAAACAGTAGTGTTGACTAGAACAAAAAAATAGCATATTAATCTCCTGAGTCTTGCAGCCTCAGCCCAACCAGGCAGTGATTTAGTGAAATCCCATTGTTTACGATGCATCTGAGAGGCTTGACAAGAGCTGCTCAATTGTGGGTATGAAGGTCGTCTTGCTTATAATGTTGGTACTGGCTTTGAGTTAAATATGTAGATTTCTCTTCATGCCAAATAAGCAGAATACTCAGGAGTGAGAGGATAGGAATTTTTTCAGTTGTATATCAAATAATATCATAGGTTCTGCCTAGGTTTTAATGTATGACACACAATTTTTGTGTTTCCCATTGTATACAGATACATGAAATTAACCAACACACTTTCTTTCAAAGGAAATGCATTCCTTTTAAAGAACACATTTGTATTCATTTGTACCAGCCACTAGCACCTTGTCATTTTCTTTTGACTCCTGAAAGTGAAGATGTTAGAGCTTAGAAAGGCAAGACGTGGTACAGATGCAGAAATTAACCTCATGTTTTTTCTTACCTATGGAGGCTAAATGATCATTTGGCAATTCTCCTTAGCAAGAAGGAGTATAGGAAAGAAAAGTTACAGTTCAGCAGAGAGGAGGAATTGCTGTATTACAAATATTTTGAGTAAACAAATGGCAAGTAAACATATACCTTTATAGATGCAGTCTTCCTGTTCCCTACCTTGGGTTTTGATAGGTGAGAGGGACATAGAGCATCGTGGTTCAACCCCAGCCAGCAACTAAGCACCAC
>VYZV01038431.1:1424-20032 GCA_013401275.1 Pandion haliaetus | reverse complement strand
AGTATTTCCTCAGCTTCCCCCCCTCCCCCCCCCAAAAAAAAAAAAAACCAACACCAAAAAAAACCGCAAAGCAAATGCAGAACCTTGTTTGCAGGAAATACATTGATTTAAACCTATATGTCAGGTTACATAGAATTTTCTGCTGTGAAACAGGAACTCACATCAAATTTGGAACATGTCAGAGTATGAACTGACGTATCACAGAATGTAGTGATCCCACAGCATTGACACTCTTGAGAAAGGGTTAGATACTCAGACTGTGATTTTTGCCTCCTGTAAGCCCATGAAGATCAAAACTCAGGACTTAACATCTCAGCTAACATTTGAAAGTAGTGGCTGGAACACTTTATCTCCTGTGCTTTGTCACCTGGCTTTTAGCCTGGTGAGGTTGAAATGAGAACTATGTGGAATGATGCAGTGCTTTCCTCAGCTACCTGACATACTAACAACTAACTGACCAGGACTGTTCCTGGAAGCGGTGTTGGCATTAGGAAGATGCACAGTTGCGTGTGTACTGTCTGCTTTTTGGCAGGGCTAATGACATGAAGGAAAACACAGGACTAAGGTGGTTATATTGTTGCAGGTATCCAGATCCTTTATTCAGAGCTAGTGCTTATATGTCTGCACACCATGGCATTATGCTATGCAGCCACATCAATGACTAAGAGATTAAAAGCAACTCTTTTGCCGCATCCAGATGTTCAAACTCAATGAAACATTGTATTCGAGCCAGCCCAGTTAAATGGTCACTGGTTACCACTGCTGGTTAGTTCTTCATTCCAAAGAGTTTTCACAAGAATTCTTTACCTGTGCAGTTCTGTCGCGGGGGGAAGTACCACCACAAGTACTTATACAACAGTGAGGAAGATTCACTTTGGTAAGGATTAGAGGGTAATGTTCACTTCGGAAAGGCTTAGACAATAATGTTAACTAACACAACAGGGTTTGTATTGTCTACCAGTCTTGTCCAAGTTTTCTGGATATATCCTGAAGAGTTTGCTTTCCTGTCACTGAAATATCTAGGGATTTGTGTGTTTCTCAAAGAGCAAAGATCTGTTTTTCTGTGCATTTATGTAGCATGACTCTTGAATGTTCTCCTCAAGTCTTTGAGAGACTTGTTGAATTAAAAAGGTGGAATGGGAGTCAGGGTAGGGTGGGAGGAAGATCTGGGGGTGATGGGGTCCTGCAGATGATGGCACTCATCCAAGGAGATGGGCTTTCTAAGAAAACAGAAACAAAATCAAGTGCTTCTGCTGTACTGATGCATACCTCTGAATAGAAGGACCTATTTGTTATAGAGTGCTTCCTCAGCAGCATGGTGGCTCATAAAGTATTTCTTCTAAACTACACAGAAAGCACTTCTCTTGTATGAGGAAAATACAGCAGGTTATAAGGCATATTTGAATATTCTACTGCTTAATAACAAAGTAAAACTGAAAATGGGTAAGAAGAGAGAAGAAAATGAGAAATTAATGAAGATTTTTCAATGTGTACATTAGAACAGATTAATATATGTTTTCAGGACAGGGAAAAGTGGAACAGTAGATGTTGTTTAAAGATCCTGTTTGTTTTGTTGTATGTTTCTTTTCACATACGTTGATAGTCTTTCACTGCAGTTTTGGTTCATAGTACTGGGGTTAACATGATAGATTATATTGGCTTCAGTGAAGTTTGTATTTGTACCAGGTCATCAACCAAGGAGGGAAAAAAGAAACAAAGGAGGAAAAGTAAAGGAGGAAAAAAAGACTCTCAGAGCTTTGTAAGAGCTATTACATTTCATAAAGATCAAAAAGTCCCTCAATAAGCATTTGCCGAATGGTCTTAAATTATTATAATATACTGAGTAAATAGTGTGCCAAAATACAGTACATGTATTGCTGGATAAATCAGGTGCATTTAAAATCCGTAAGTATAATGAACCTCATTTTTTTTATCATTAATGCCATCGTCCTCACCTGCCCACAGTGACTGGTAAGGGAGGCCCAAAGAGTCAAATCGGAAATGTTTCTTTTTTTTTGTACAGAGAGCAGCTGAGGCACAACTATTTCAGGTGGTATGTTCTATGCTGCTGCTTGAAGAAATGATGGTATTAGTGCATCTACTAAGGGTATCTGGCTAGAATACATAAATCCAGCTATTGGAAACTCTGCCACAGATATTTATTTAATATATTGTCATAAACAAATCACAATATCTTACAATGACATGCTTCAGAAAAGTTTGCAGCCTAAAACGAAACGCTAAGAATATTTTCTCTTTTAAATGCACTTGAATACAATTGCAGTTCAGCATAACTTGGTATTGTCCCCAGATTTCTTAGGTTTTCTAATAAGAAGTAAATGCCTGATGTCTCACCTAATAGTTAAGGTTGGGCGTCTCCTTGCTCTGCCTAGCACAGTGTTAATCCAGTGACCAGTGGCTGAATCATTACTGCATAGAAAGTAAGAGCAAAATCAACGCAGAAATATACTCCCAACATGAATGAGCCAGACCCCTTCCCCTCTATGAAGCCATAGGACAAGGATGTTTACTAAGTATAACAGGGCACACACATTCCTTGTCCATGCACGTCCCGTGCCAGGGGCCTTTACAGGGTCACCCAAGGAGCAAATGTGTTAGTGCTGGTGTGGTACACAGCCCCCAAAAGCGGTGCAATGGCATGGCTCTCTGCAGCTGCCAGCATCAAGTGGGTACTGTTGTCAAGTCACATGATACCATGGCAAAGGAGCAGAGAAATGCAGGGATTAAAATTTCTAACACCCTTCCTAGCAAAATAATACACGAGTAAATAGAAAACACTGCCATTTAATCCTGAAGAGCTGTAATTTGGATCTCTTTTCTCTTTGTGAACCATGCTAACTGAAATCTCTTTGAACGGCTGGGTACATACGGAAGTAGCCTGTAATGGTTTTGACTGTTAAGTGAATGGCCTCATACGGAATCTCAAAAAATTTCCTTAGGGTGAAGTTTCTGCCAGGCACCATCAAGGATAGCTTCGTGGATATAATTATGGGAATTCTAATAAAAACATTTTTCTAATTGATTAGTTGGCTAATTAGACCAACATGACGATCATGTTTTTCAGGATCATCAATAATTCAGAGTAATCAGCATGGTATTTTGGTTTGCCACCCGATGATTTTAAAACAATCCCATCTATTATGGAAGTGACCTATAGAAATAAAAGAGATTAATCCAATAGAATTTTATAAACTTTTAACTGTATCGCATAAAAATAATTCCAAGAGTGCAGAAATGAATAGAAAATATTAGTCTCCTCTAGTGTTTTCGAGTAACCTGCCAAATCTAGGAGTTACAGTAAATAGGCTGTTGGAGAATTCTCCTGAAAGTATTTTCTTTTCTCTGATGAAGTATAAATTTCTTCTCTAAAATAGTGTATCTCAGTTATGAAACCCTAAAGAGGCAGGAAGACCCCTGCTTGGCTGCAGTAGGACTGCTTCACATTGCTTTGTCGTTGTTAGAACACATTGGTGGATCCAGATCCAACAGGCTCCAACAGCTATTTGTGCTCTTTACTCCTACATAGGTTCCAATTTATTTTTCCATTTAAGTCAATAAGAAGTCAGAAACCCAAATGCATCACTGGATATGAATGATAGTGGCTGTCAGAATGGGCTCTATAGGCCATTACAAGTAAGAGTAAATCAGAGCAGTCCAAAGGCTGTAATAATTTATGCTGGTGACATTTACCCCAGGTGATTGGGGATTATAATATACGAGAAAGTCATGTTTTCCCCAATTTACATTGCATTAATCATAGCGTAGCTAAACATAACGATCCAGCTTCAGGTTCAGTTGCATGTCATATCAGCTACCAAACAAAAACTCAAAATCAGTTGCTATGACTTCAAGCATTGCCTAGTTCATCTGTGTTCAAATACTCAGATTCAAGGAAAAGATTTTTTAGAAATCAATTATATCTTATTTATAAAACACTCAGCAATGTGGAAAGTCGGATTTAAAATAATTTCAAACTTCCTGGCTGAAAATCAAAGCTTATGACCAGGAAAATCTTTAGTTGTTTCTGTCTTCAAATTTAATAGCTGTATTCTACACTGTATAAATGGCTTAGGAGCATTAGGGTTCTTAGTGTCTATAAACTACATTGTTGGGACTTGTTTTTAAATATTTATAAGTCTACTGTTAAGAACAAATCATTTTCTCAATCTATTTCACTAACAGAAATTATTTATAAGTCTATTATTAATTATTTAGATTTTCCTGGTATTATATTTACATTAATAATTAAATGAATCTAATTATTAAATCATATAAATAAGATTTAGTTTCATTGATGAGCTGAAATGCAAACAGCAATTCTATCACTGACTGTAAACATTTGAAATGAGATACTCTTCAGTAACAATCCCTCTTACTTGCTAGAAGTCATGACAGTAACATACTGAGATAACTTATTCTTTCAATGTCTCTGGTACATGATTACTATACCTGTGACAGGTTTTGGATTCTCCCAGCCAGAATCAGCTTTGTCCGCCTCTCACAGTTACGAGAGTGCAGGTAGCCAGCAGTCATAATGCCGGTGTCTTTAGGCTGTCCACCAGTTACCTCTGTACTACCTAGTGGCAATTACATTTTATAGAGCAGGAGAAGGTCTGATTTGCACTTCAGGAACCATTGGCCATCTCCTCACCAAAATTTTCAGAGTGCCACAACTCAACAAAATGTATAAGACTGTCTTAATCCCAGAAGTTGTAACCCATCTCAAGGGGCGCTTTGATTCCTGCAGTGCCTCAACATCACATTCTTGCGAAGCACCAGCAGTATCAGCTCCCTCAGCGCAGCATTTCCAAGCTGCAGAAGGGCGAGGTCCGTGCTCCCTGCTGGACAAGATGACACAGTTAACAAGTGGCTGATTTCTCACTCAGTTGTGTCTTGTACAAAATATAATTACATGATGCATAAAACGTAACCTGTTTCAGCCCCGATTATGATGAAGTTAGACCAGGTTCAAAAGCCTATCATCACCTAGATACGGTCTTGCGGTGATTGCAGTTCTTTAGCATAAACCTTCAGTTAATACAGTCCCACTGCTATTTCTAGTCTTTCCGCTATCAGGGATTACTCCTGTTTAGTGATTATGTTCAGGGGCCCATTTGTGCAACTTTCGCAGCAGATAGACATAAAATCTTTACATCTTTTGATACTGTGGGATGGCTATTTTCTAGGACTCTTTACTGGCATTGGAAACAAGTCATCATTTTGAACGTGGCACTTGGTTTTAAACATTTTTCATCTTTTAAATATTTAGGTGGAACCAGACACCTACTGTATATAGTCCTCCTGGAAGTACTCTTAACAGGTCTTTTCAACTTCCCTTTGCCTTCCTGAGTGCCCTTAGGTATAGCCTAACTAAACATAGGCTAAAACTTCCCAGTAAATTACAAACAGTGTAGATTTTCCAAATGGGATTTTCTGTTGTTCATAGCAAGTAAGCACCTGTTATAAATAGCAGCGCTTAGTCGAATGCAGACATAAAATGTTCATAAATGTTTATTATAGCACTCCATGTTTTCAGTACCAGCTTGATATTTTCTTCTCAAGTCTTTATTTGTTAATGTAATCCTGAAATCTTCAATTGCCTGCTTTCATCGTGATTTCTTTATTCTTTTAACCTATTTCCAGCCATGCTGGTTTATTGAGAAATAAAAGTAAGAATAATGACGATGGTTTCCCGAGCAAAAGGACCCAAGGGAACACTTTAGGACAATGTGAACTACAAGAAGAAAGAGCTGAGCTGATGCTAACTTATATGAACTTTTAATGTGAGGATAATGTTAGAAGTGAATCTTCAAGGTGAAGAAGTACATTAGCTTCCTTACTAAGCTGACTTAACCTTATCAGTGAAAGTGACTGTCGTGGTTTAACCTCAGCCAGCAACTAAGCACCACACAGCCGCTCACTCACTTCCCCCCCACACACAGTGGGATGGGGGAGAAAATCGGGAAAAGAACTAAAACTCGTGGGTTGAGATAAGAATGGTTTAATAGAACAGAAAAGAAGAAACTACTACTAATAATAATGATAACACTAATGAAATGACAACAGTAATAATAAAAGGATTGGAATATACAAGTGATGCACAATGCAATTGCTCACCACCCGCCGACCGATGCACCCATTAGTCCCTGAGCGGCGATGCCCCCCCCCAGTTCCTAAACATGCCACATGGTATGGAATATCCCTTTGGCCACTTTGGGTCAGCTGCCCTGACTGTGTTCCCTCCCAGCTTCTTGTGCCCCTGCAGCTTTCTTGCTGGCTGGGCATCAAAGGCCGAAAATCCTTGACTTTAGACTAAACATTACTTAGCAACAGCTGAAAACATCAGTGTGTTATCAACATTCCTCTCATACCTAGCTCAAAAACATAGCACTATACCAGCTACTAGGAAGACAATTAACTCTATCCCAGCTGAAACCAGGACAGTGACATTAATTACCTGATGTACCTGTTATAATTATGTTTCTAATGCTACAAAATCTGAAGATGCTACAAAATCAAAAGATGATATATTGGCAGAGTGTATATATTCAAACAATGAAGAACATGCAATTGGGATAAGAAGAAATCTAAAAAGTCTTCTGCTCTATGTGTCATATTCAAAAAAAATTTTCTAATATGTCTGTAATTTTCTTTTTTTTGACAAGTGTTTGCTTTGTTGTATTTTGGGTTTTGGTCATCTGGTTGGTTTACTGAAAAACTGAACTGTAGTCACACAAAGTGTGATGAAGAGATACAAGGCTGACTGAAATTGTGCACACCATAGGAAGCAAAGAGTGGAGTGCATGCTATAATAGTCCTGCTTTACTTTTAGCAAGATTAAATGGCTAGTGAACTTCAGAAGGGAGCACACAAATACGTTGCAAGTATCATGCCTTAATGCTTTTATGTTATGAAGAACTCTAATTGTTCATGCAGGGATGGGAGGTCAGAAATTAGAAAAATCATGACAATAATTGCCCTCAATATAATCATTAAACTTCAGCCAAAGCTGTCCAACTTTCTGTCGTATCACAGTTCTCCTTGATTTGATTGTGTACAGCTGTTGCATCTAATCCTAGACTGTGAATTACCTCAAGAAGAACTTTTTATTCTTTCTTTTTTTCCCTGACTCAGTGGGGTTTGCTTCTTTATTCTCTTTCTCTCTCCAGTTTTCTCAATCTATGATATCAGATTTTCCTCTACCAAAGTTACTTTGCTTAAATTATTTATGCATAGACAAATTTACACATGAAGTCAGTTATATCATTGTTCATATATACCCAAGAATTTACTGAATCTCTTTTTTGGGAGGAATTCAAGTGTGTACTGTGTTTTTGCTTGCAGGTTGCATATTCGTTATGAAAAATTGTCCTAAGTAGAAAAAGTGTAAGGAGTCAGTGAAATGTTATGAAGAGTCTGCACCTCAGAATATGATCAAGTTTCAGTGGGTATGACACTGAGTACGTATACACTGAAATTCCTGAATGACACAAACAGGCCCAAAATAAGTACCGCAGACACAAACCACAAGAGTAGCTTCAGTGGTCCATAGCTTAACACAGATTTTAAAAGCCATCCAGAAGCCTACATAAATAATCAGGCAGCAAGTCTTTCCTGAGTTTTCCGTAGTTATGCATCTGCAATAACCCTTGCTAAGCTCATTTATAACTAGCTCAGATGCATCTGCATAAGTTGTAAGTACTACTAGAAATTGAAATGTATAGCTGAGCTTTTTGTATAGCTAAACTCTGTGAGATGGTTTCATATTAATCTCTATGTTTACTTGTTGATTATGGGCCTGCTAGGTATAAATAAAAGTATTAGTTTCTGGACGTGTCAAAAGAAATTCCTTTCATTTAGGCATGTAATTGTTCCATGTCACCTTATATTCACCCCAGCTAAAGAAAGGGTCTTGCCTCACTGTCAGTGTTTAGATCTGTCAAATGATAAGGCCACAAATAAGTGTATATAATGTTGTTAAAGCTAGGCACATGGGCAGTAGCAGATTGGAAAAGCTCTCCTGTCAACAGAGATTTTGCTTCTCTGAACTCGCATCCAATTTGCAAGTAATTAAAATTTAATGCTCCTTAACATGATTAGGCAAAAATCTTAATCATAAGGCAGATTGACCTACATGTCTGATAGACTGAAAAATGCTGCCTTACACAAATTTCTTCTGATTACAATTCTTGATGGAACCAGTTATTTGGGAATGGGGTTCTGCAGACTCTGGATGCAAGTGTATCAACAAGTGGCTTTCAAAGTTGATTAAAGCACCCGAGCCAACTTATGTCATCTTAATGAACTGCACAGTACTACCAAGCTGTACTTAGTTTCCAGAAGGCGTACGGAGATTTTAGCTTTCTTTATAGCCAGTGCTTTTTTTTTTTTTAAGGGAAATCACTGGAATACATTTTAAACTTAAAATATCCTGATGGTGGCATTGGATCTTAATCAAATCTATGCTTGATGATGATGAGATAAAATAAAATTAATTTTAATAGTAGTGGTACAAGATCATGTATATTAAGATTTATCAATAATAAGCATAGATTTGAAAACAGGAAAAGATTTCTAAGCTCTAGCCAAAAGAGAAGTACTGAAACATTTCTAGACAAGGAAGAGTATGAAGGAGACAGTGTAATAGGATAGAACTAAGAAATTAATAAATTAAGAATGAAAACTTGTGATCTTTGTCTTTGGGTGTTCGATTTGCTGGTATCCTCAAGAGGGGGCTGCTAAGACTCTCAGTTGTCATTTGTTGATTGTTGCTGGTACTGAATTTATATTGACATTAATTAAATCTGTACTTGAAGGGTTCAGCTTGGAGACTTAACATGGCTAGGAAGAGATGCTGAAGGGATGCACTGACATGCCTAGAGATATTAAGAAATCTCATAAGTGATTAATTCATATACCCTCCTTTGCTCAGGATTAAAATGGTCACTAGACTTGTTTCCCAGAAGAAAATTTTCCCTGTGTCAAATGGAAGTCTACTGGATTTGGGATGGGTAGGAAAGAAAGAAGTCTGCCTTTTTCTGTAGCTGGGGGACGCTTACCTGGATAATCTACGTGTTTCTCCCTTAAGAATTTCTCTGCTGTTGTAGGGACAAGGAATGCTAGTAATGTCTTTAATATTACACTTTTTCTTTAGCACATACGTAATTTTCAGATTCTTACATTTCTGCCATAAGGTCATAAGCTTGTTAAAGAACACTGCATGTGCCATGCCATGTGGTATATAGGATGAGAGTCTGTGGCTCATTCTGGACGAATCATCTTTTCCTGGCTGGCTAAAACTTCTGACTGATGGACCCTTTCCATCCACATGTTTCTGTGCTCCTAGATCCATTTCTGTAACAAAGCCCCAGGTGCAAATTCCCCTGAGTTCTTAGATTGAGAGATCCATTTTTAATTTGGGTATTATCAGAGATGGGCTGATATTCCTCTATGCAGATATACTGACTGTGTCTTACTTTTCTTTCATACTGACAGCTATCTGCTTCCAGGGGAAAAAAAAATATAAATATCTAGGTAATTTTTTGATTCCACTCAACATTAAGCAAATATTTTCAGTGAAATATCTATTATAACTTCAAGAGTTCCTTGAGTGGTAATAGCTAGTTTAGATCCCATTATTTCATATATTAAGTTATAGTTGTTTCCCCTGTAAGCATTATTTTGCATTTATCAACACTGATTTTCCTCTGCCTTTTTATCATTGAGACACTAGATATCATTGCATATTCTGTCTTTTCACCTTTCATTTTTAGTACAGTTAATATATTTCTATCATAAGAAAACTTCATCTCTTCTCCATGTCATCTATGAACATGTTGAATAGCACAGTCCCCAGCATAGTTCTCTGCAGGATTTTGACTGTAAAAACTGGCCATTTATTACCTAAATGTCATTTCAGGTCTTTTATTTGCTTACACATCCATGCAATAGCTTTATTTTTTATACCGTGGCAGCTTAATTCCAAGAGTACTTTATAAAAGACAGTAATGAAGACTCTTTGGATATCCAATCATAAACTTTCACTATTAGTGATGTGTTTGAAAATTCATATTAGTTCTGTAGAAAATCACTACCCCCACAAGGGTGCTTACTTATTCCCATTATATTATATATCCATGCATCTGCTGATTATACTCTCTTTAAGCATTGTTGCCAATCTACTTGGAATTATTTGCTCTATTTTTCTGAGTTCCCCCTTCATAAAATTCTGAATTCCTACTTTGTAAAAATTATACCATATTTACTATCTCCCATTTTTTCCATGCTGAAGAAGATTTAAACAATACAATATATGTGACTTGAAGGCCATTTTCAAAAGAATCTTTCTCATTTGGTGAGAATATGTGGAAGAGAAAAAGTAAATGGGGCCAAGTTCTTGGTGAGTATAAACTGACAAATTTAACCCATAATGTGCCACTGATCTACTTTGATGTGAGTAGCCAATCCACCAGAAAAAAATAATCAACACTTCAGTAGTCATAGAGGTCAGTACAAATCATGTAGTTTGCCTGGGAATATACCCGAATGCCCCATTGGGCTTTAGAGCTCCAATTTACTCCTGCTACACTGACAGTTTAGTAATCTTTATTCATTCTAACTAGGTTGAAGCCTTAATTAAACAACCCAACACAGCGAAGAGTCTTGTCTGTCTACTGTGAGGACATTTCTGTCCTTTCATTTTTGTCAGGCCAGTATGTCCTTTCCTTAAAGGTAAGCTGAGGAGACCTTAAGTGCAAATATACCAGTCCATTTTGGTAAATTTACCAACAGCATTAGTCCTAAGTGAGCGATACAATACCAGAGGCCAAGATGGAAGTAGCTCAGACAAAAGATTTTGCCTCAGTCTGCACGGTTCCATTCTGGGAGTGATCACTACCTAGATCAGCTTAGTGTTAATTGAAATTTTTAATCTGATAACCTTTAAGCAATATGACAGTAGCACTTTTTACCTGAAGCCATTTTTTATTTTGAATGTTAAGTATATCTGGTATGTTATGCTAACAAAATACTAAATATGACAACCTCAAAATGTCATTTTAGAGTCACTTAGCAGAAGACTGTATTTCTAGTTTTTTTTGCAGAAAAATATTTTGAATGCAGAGCTTGAAGAATATCAGCCTGCAGTGGAAACACCGCAGTGGCATGCTGAAATGCTTACACTGTGCAGTGGGAAGATCACAGTCAACCAGATAAGCCAGGAACGTTCCAGTGGAAAATGTTCTTTTCATTAATAAGTTAAAACTTTCATGAAAAAATGTACTTTATGACTGACCCTAGCTTTAGCCTCGACAGAGCCTATTGTGTCTCTGTGTAGGGAAACACAGGAATAGTGGGGATTGACTCTACAAGAAATACGAACCCATCTCTTTTTGTCTGCTGAGGTCTGTGAATTCAAGACCAAAGCTAGCCTTAAAAGGCTTACTAAAGGATTTTTCAGCAGGGCCAATTGGAGTCCAATTTTTTTAAATAAATGTGTCGCATTCATTTCTATGCCTTTTTATGCACAATTTATTGCCCTTGAACTGAAAAAGATGATAGTTTTTTTGTATTGTTCAATATTTTGTGTTTCTCTGATTTATGGATCAATACTATTTGCCTTAATGAAAAGAAATTAACATTTTTACCTTGGTACCATTTTCAGCATAAAATAGCTTAATTTAATGAAGGCAGATTTCACCTCAAGTATTTCCATTTAAGAGAGCTTATTTGTCTCAGACTGTATTTAAAATTGCCATGTGAAAATTTTTCTGTGTGGTGATCCACATTCACATTCATGTCAAATTTGAAGTTAAACATATAACAGGAAACTTTGAATTACTACTATTGATGCTTGGTTGTATTAATATAAAAATTTATAATGCTATAAAATATGTTTATGGCATTGTAATTGATAAGACTGTTAATGCTATGTAGTATTAGCACTTGCAATTGTATCACTATAAAATTAATTTATAGTTATGGTAGTGGTCTCTGACATTCAGCCTGAGATCTAAACACATTTATAAATCCATAAAGTATTTTTGCACACAAATTCTGCATTTTGAAATAAAAAATAATTTGCCCTCCAAGTTGAAGATTTTCTCAATCTGCCCTTCTCAATTTTGCTATTTACCTACCTATGTCCTCATGGAATTAGTTTCTCCATGTTTTCTAAAACAACTGCAGAGAAGCATATAAAAACACTCAAGAATCTTTGCGAGAACCAGCAGGAATGACATTTTTCATAGATTTATCTCTATCCTTCATTGTTGCTATAGCTTGGTAGTACTGCCTGGGGTAGATGTGTGGTTGAAGTATTCACTAGCCTGAGAAATGCAGTAATAACTTCCAAAAAGGGACCTACTTGGTATTTATTCTTACTTTAGAGATGTTGCATAGCTTTTTCTTAGCAAAGTGAGATTTATTCCTGATATAATGCTATCAGCCATTGATGCTACTGGATGAACTTTTTATTTCTGATTACTTCCTCTGTCAGGAACTGGTCATTGAATATGCATGATCAAGAATAATCTTGGATCCAATGCTTCTTTTTAATCTTGATACAAATCAGAATCTTTTTTTGTGCTTTGAAAAGTGTCTTGGAAGTTTTCTTCAACATCTCTGAATTAGCTACGTAAAATTATGATACGAGTAGAAAAACAAAAGCCATTTGTGTGGTTATTGTATGAGCGGACGATCTTTCCTCCCCTGCTGTTATAAACCCTAAATTCTGGTTTTAACAGCTTCCATTCTGTTCACATATGCAGTGTTGGTGATATCATGTATATATAAGAAACCATCTTCCTTGTAGCCTGCTGCACTCCAATATCTAAAATGATTTGACAAATCATCAAATGCGGTTTCAATTTTAGGAGTATTGTGATTTGAGCAGGACTTTTCAGCATCCTAAGCCAGACTCATTTCCTCTTCTAAGAGATGGATTACCCTGAATGTATGTAATGGTACATATTAAAACATGCTTTTTGCCTAGCAAAGTTAAGAGGTGAATAATGGACTTCATTCTGCCAATGACAAGAACGAATGAAAATTTGCAGTGTATGAGTGGACAGATGAGTTTTATAATTTTAAAGATAACATGTCACTTCATTTTTGCCCTTTGAAACCTGATGCTTTCCCCGGGAGGTAGGATGGCCATAACCAAGTAGCACACATGCTCTGTACTGTTACAGCCCTCCCTGACAGCTCTGGGGTGTGCTCTGTATAACTTTGGGCTGATCGGATATTCCCAGTGGAAAAAAAAAATCCAAAAAACCCAAGCTCTTTGGCATACTCTGTGCTTTTGATTATAGCTGATAAGCTATTCCTTAGCTCCAGGCAGGCTTGATATCGTGTAAGACAAGCCACACTGAGATTGCCTAGTGGTTGGCCCCTCAGACATGAGCTCCATTTTGTCATTTTCTTTCATTCCAGGCTTGCAAGTTGGTTTTGGAGGTAGATTTCTCCAAATCATGCCATCTATAAGGTTGATCTAGTAGTATCTGTATGAATATTTCACATTATAAAGCAGTGCCTACACCTGTGATTTCCTTATAATCCCAAAGTTACCAGAGTATTTTAAACAATTGAATTCAGTCTTTAAACTTAAAAGCAGGTAGGACACAAGGTAGCGTAAAACGACTCAGAAGTCAGTCTGCTTCCCACAGAGTTCCAGTGCCCATGAGCTCCGGTGAAAGGAGGCAGACCAGAGCTTTCAGCATCCCAAACCAAATCCCAGTCTCCCACTCTCACCCTGCTCCCGGGCAGCCAAAGCCCAGGCGTGGGCTCTCACCATGCACCAACGCCAGTGAGCGGCCGGCTGCTCAGGGACTGGGCCGGGACCCACTGCCTCGCATACCAACAGCTTTCCATGGACCAGCGTTTCCTTCCCGCGTGCTGACAGCAGCTCCTGCCTCACCCGCTTTCACGGGAATATAGTAAAATAGTTCACCTAACACCCTGTTACCTGTGCCTGCACACATCCTTCATCAAAAAGGCTGTTCTGAGCCTGGCCTGCCTTAGCATGAGAATACATTTATCGTTTATGTTGTATTAGGGGCCTCCGTCACAGACAATATTCAAGCTGTATTCATCACTGCAGAAGGCTCAAACGCAAAGTCTGTACTCCAGCAAGCTGACGCTCTAGCTAGAAGGCAGGGGAGAGCAGGCACATATAGACAGATACAACAGGAAACAGTGAAACAAGTCGTCCATATCATAAACAGCAATTTATTTATTTTTTAATAAGTGCAACTAAAATCTGAAAACCAACTGCTTCTTGGGTCTGTGGCCTATTGACCCTTATTTACTAAGACATGGCTTCCAGCAAGCGTGTGAGCTGGAAATCTTTTTTTTCTGTTGGTAATAGCAATATGCATCTTGCCAAGAGTTTTTACCACATTAGGAAGATATTTTAAAAATTGGGAATGTACAATTCAACTTTCTAATCTATTAGTTTATGTTTGCATAGACTTCTTTTTACTACCGTGAGGAAAAAGATTTACTCCACAGGAGGACATAAAACTGTGTTTCTGTGAAATCCAGCTGCATGTGAATGAGAAAACAGCTCCTTAGGAACTGTGTCCTCTCATTTGGTTAAGCAGGTGTGGAAGTTTCCCAAAAATGTTTTTGAGGCACTGCTGTAAATTCAGAATAGAAATGGAAAATCATTTCCATTTCCCTTTCACAGGAAAAAAACCTAACCCCGTTTTCTGTGAAAATTCTTAATATTATCAAATTCTAGCTACACTTTCTGCACTTAGAAGAAAATATAGGTGGGTAAAAGCTACAAAGAGTTCATTACCATGCCAGGAATGGCACAGGAAAGCCGTGGTTTGGTCAGGCCACTGAGGTTAAGTAAAGGCAGTGTGTCTGCTATCTCTGACAGCAATGCTAATTAACTCTGTTTGGGCAAGGGCCCAGCAAGGATCCCAGCCAGCCCTTCTCATGTGTAAGACAACACCGACAACAGAAGAGCAACTGCGGCTTTTTTCTGAAGAATCACTTGTGTGCTGCACCATAGGCTGCAGTCTTGTGCTGCATAATCTCTTTCTGAAGAGCCTCCACCCAGCCATACAACCTATTTGTCTGACAATGGCAAGTGGGCAAAGTCTGCCAGATAGTTTATTAACTTGTGATATAAAAGTGAGTTATCCCCTTTTCTGTGACTTTACAACCAAAATCGCTTGAATCCAAAGGTAATGGCATTGAGCATAATGCAAAATCTTTTTCCCACCATGTTTGATCCAGGTTTCCCGGTTTGAAATCGGTGTCTCCTGAAGAGCAGCTACTTCTTTAGATGCAGCAGATTTAAAACAAAAAATACCAATACATATATTGCCTCATCTACATCTGACATTCCTGTCACTCCTCTACATAGACATGATTTAACCTTGCCATCTTCTGTTCTCTTGAGAAGAAAATTACAGGCCATTTCTCCTTTGATCTGTCAGCTTGGAGCAGCTGGCAACTTGTCAGCACCCCTTCTGCAGAGGGACATTTTACTGCTCAGAGTAATACCCCAGCAATCTGTACGTACTCAGCCTTGACAAAATGACTGCGTAATCAGTAGCCAAGGAGTCACTTTTCTCACTGCTGTTGCATTTGAGCATTTTTGCAGATTCATACTTCACCTACTTCCCATTATTGCAGGTTCTCTCTTAAGCAATCCTGACCGTTATATAGAAACAAGTCCTTGAAGATGAACAGCAATAGTCTTACAAGCAATAGAAATACTTCCTAGCTTTCAACAACGTCTGCTTAAGCGTGTGCTTAAATTCAAGCAGTGTTCTCTTTGTAGCTCATGGAAGCCACGTGTGTGCTCTTGGAGGACTGAGATCCGCTGAGATGTATTGAGAAATAGCCGTAAGTGGTGAACACATTGCAAAGAACAGGAAAAACAAGGTGACATCCTCTCCTATGTAGCTAAGAATGTGGAAGCATTAATAGAACAAGAATGTATGTGCTGCATGCAAATCTTAATGAAATTGGTGATTTAAAATCACAACATTTTTTTAAATGCAGGTTTCCAAGTCTCATTAACTTCAAACAAGAGGATTCATATTCTATTTAACTAGACTTCACATCGAGCCACTTTTCATTTACAGTATAATCCTAAAGGTAGAAGCAGCAGGGAGATGAAATGACTTCATTTACTGGAATTACAGCTTCTTTTATATAAAACGTTAATCATTTTATATATGACAACCTTATGCTTAATGCTGCTAGAATATTTCTCATAAAACATTATTTTGTGAATGCATAGACTCTCCTACTGAGCACATAACAGCTTTCAGTGGATGTGCTAATCCAGTTGGAATATATGTAGTATTTAATCTTAATTATGACGCTGAAGTGTATACAATGTTAATTATTCATTTTGCATGTTCCTTGCACTTTATTGTAATTCATAATTTCCTTAATCAAAATGGAGCTTTTAATTATAACTGTAAAATTTGGATGAAACCTGCCTGGTAAGCATAAGCAGACTTTTTTTGTTTTGCTTGGATTTTAGTGTAAGATGACAAGGGCAAATTTGCCGAATTGGTGAGAAAAGAATGTTGAATGAACACCATTCAACCACGTAAGCAGCATCTCCCCCAGCCCTCAGTACAGCCCACTGTGGCTGCTAGAATCAGTGAGGACTCTTCTGCTGACATTTGCTAAATCGCAAGTCTCAAGGCCTGAGAACGCAGGGTGATACTTAATCCAGCATTCTTGCCTCCTTTTCATCAGTATCAGAATGTGGTAAGCTTCTGCAGGTAGCGTAGTGCATATGTCTTTGAAAAGCTTTCAAACAGGATAAGACGACTGCCACAGTACACAGAAAAAATACTAAGTAGAATTAAAAGAAGCCATTACAGTTCCAACATCCTTAACAAAATGGATTAAAACAGATGAGAAAATTTAGCAGAAAACTAGGAGAAGAAAATGGGTAGTGAGGGTTACTCTGAACACAGATTAGGAGTAGAAAGTGTCTCTTTTTTAAAGTATGGCAGGAGACAGAGTCACAATTTTAAACTACTGCTTTTTATATAGAATAGGCTTTAAATAACAGCTAGGTGTCAAGTTACAAATGTTGGGAATGCTGAAGGTGATAGATAGTGTCATATCTCAGTTGCCGCATTTAATTGAATATTTATATGACACAGCAGAATAGTAAATTCTAGCTTTTCTGGGTATGTTTTATTTCAAATACATGTATTTGTAAGTGGCTAAGTACTCAGAAACAACTGAAGGGAGCACAGTATCGGAAATGTGTACGTTAGCAAGCAAGTCAGAGATGCATGCCCTCTTTTGCTTTTTATTCTTTCTGGAGACCTGGAGGAATAAACTCAGAAATGCTTACTCAGGGTTCATAATATCATCCAGAGAAGACTGACACATATATAGTCTCATAAAGGAAACCTCTGTGTCATGGCAAGTATGTTCTTGCAAATCCTTGCCATGCCAAATTTACAACAAACTATTGATGAAAGTTACTTGTGAAATCACCAGGGAGGAAATCACATCTTTTTAGCCTGAAAGATATATTGGCAAATATGAACTGCCACACAAGCTTTGATACGAGCTGCAGCTGCAGCTCCTCATCTGTCTGGAATGTCATAGTTCAGTAGCTACACCTTTGGTCAGATGTGCCGTGGCAGATCCCAGACGACTCAGGGAATATATCCTTTCTCATTAGTTATGTAGTCATGAAATGACCTTTAGAAGGGAAAATAAAAATTCTAATGGAAAAAAATTAATCTGTGTCTTAGGATCTGTTGTCCTCATCTAGGATTGGACACTTCAGTTTTGGCTTACAGATAGAACTACTCATGTTCAAAATCCCTATACAGGCAAAAGAACCTTGTTTATGAAGTTGCCTGTTCTCCCCTTATCACATGGGAGTTGCTGAGCCTACCAACTCACATGTTAACATATTGCCAGTATTCAAGAATGTGCTACTTGCAAAAGGGCAGCAGGGGAGGATGAGCACAGAGAGAAGCGTAGGAAATTGTTAGGCAGATGGATTTGTCGTTTTCATGAGTAACAATTACAAGTGTCAGCCAGCCAGACTATCCCTCTTGTTGGGATTTCCTTTTCCGTGAGATCTGTACTTCAATAATCTAAAATTGGCTGGAACTTTTTCACCTTAATAATGCTTTATCAGTGAGAGACCATTACCCCAGGTTCTTTGACCTGTCTCCATCCCCTACAACCATTTTACATTGCAGTTTTAACCACTTGAAATGTGGTACCTCACTAGATTTTGCACATGCTGTTGTAATGTCTTGCAGAGAGGATACATTAGTTCTTTGCTCAGTCGTGTCTTGGGTTTTTTCCAAAATACTTCCCTAGGAGGAAAGAAAGGTAACCTGTACTAAAGGGATGTATGGTGGTTTATGGCTGGAATATGCTATTTTTAAATCTCTTTTTCATATTGATATTAATGTTTAATACTCTGCATTTTAGAGGCTTTTGCAAAAATATTGGTATTCCAGTGATGCTGCAGACTTTCATAAAGCTGTTGTGACATTTAAGAAATTAGCTGTGAATAAATCAAGGATACTCTGGAATACATTGTGGAAGTGCAGAGCAATTGGAACTGT
>VYZV01038430.1:0-19841 GCA_013401275.1 Pandion haliaetus | reverse complement strand
GATAGTCACCACCATGGATCCAGCGGCGTCTTGTTGGTCCTCAGTCTTCAGTTCTTTGGTGATGGGGTGCGCCTCCACGGCTTGTCTCCACGGTTTTTTATAGGGCATAGTCCGATACATGCACACACGTACTGTTCATGCACTGCAGGTTTCGTTTATCACCCGACCTTCGTGTGATCAACACCAGGGAAACAGTAGTTACCTCAAAGACTCCAGACAAGGGTAGTCTCCCCATTCCTGCATACTTTGCTGGCTGCAGCCCGGTCTCCTCCCTGGATGCCTAAATAGCCTTATCAGCCAGAGAAGCACCCTGCCTGACAAGCCATCCCAGAGACAAATGGAAACAGTTCACAGTGGAATCTCTCACAACAAACAAACTTTGAGACAAACGGCTCCAGATGACAGTTCAGGTCTCCTCTCCTGGATGGTCAGTGGCCTTATCACCCAGAGGCGTATCTTGCTTAACAATCTTTGAGACAAATGGCTCCGGGGGCCAATTTAGTGTCTCAAAAATCTCGAAAAATTTATTACAGATCATTTTGAAGGAAAAAGAATTCCTCAAGCCCAATTAATCTTCTGAGATTTTGATTGTCCTTTTTCTAATTTCAAAGTGAGTGCTCTGAAAATAGATACAAGTCCAAGCTTATGTACCTACACTTTGATTAATACTGAACACCTAGATAGCCAAAAATACCAAATGTGCAAGGTCAGGGAAGTAGCCAACCTCTTTCAGTAAAGGTAGAACTTGCAAGTCAGCTACAAGCTGTGATATTTCATGTGTCCTGAAGTAATATGATTTTTTCTTTTCTTTTCTTTCAGTATTAATACCAAATAACACTGATATGTGCATTAGTATGTGATCTAATATATTTGCATAGTCTACTTGACTGTCATCAATGGATTGCATTACCCATTCTGATCAGCAAAAAGAATGTCTAACCTATCAATTTTTTAAAAATCTATCCTTTCACTTAGTAGCTTGTTAATAAAATAAAGTAACTCATATTACTTCAGAGAATATATAGATACAGACATAATCTACATTACTTAGTGAGCCAAAGTAATATTCTAAATTAATGGTGGGAATACCCTTTACTAATTTCTACTGCTTAAAAGCTAGTTGTCTAGTCTAAGCTAATGGTCAAGTTTCCTCATATAGTCAAGAATAAGTGTAAAATAACCATATTTAAGAGGCAATAGAGCCTACCTTTCTTAGACATTTATTTTAGGAGTAGGTAAAATTATATGAGACAAGTCACATATTAGGTGCTTAATTTTCATATGTCCATTCTCTAGTAATGAAATAAAAGCTTCCTTCTGAAAGTGAAAATTTAGTTGGAAAAAAATGTATTTGAAATAGAATATCATGAAAGCATGAAGGAAGGAGAAATTAACAATGGATACAATAACTTCACTGTGTAACTGCATTTATATGTACTGTAAACAGTGACACTGATTACAGAAGACAAATATTATTGAATAGTGCTGATTTTACCAAAATAAAATTTTCTGCCAAAAATAGAATTTGGCAAGAATAACCACTGTACCTTAAGACATGAAGGCATTCATCCATAATAGCCTCTATTTCTGTTTGTTGGACCTACACATCTTACTCCTAACTCAGTTTCATGATAGGCAAAAATTGTCTACTTTACAATTCTAAAGAGAGGTTTTACTTAGATTTTTAATTACTAGGGTGGTGGAACTTCAATGTAAACAGAATCTATTGAAACAATATTTAAGAAATAATTAATAACCTATGCTATTAAAAGCAGGAGAAAATACAGAACACAGTGAAGAAAGAATGTTGCGTACATTATTATGTGCCTAAAAGCAAAATAGATTAACATCAAGACAGTGGTTAGTTAGATTCTGCTCAGTTGGGCAGAACATGTTGTAAGCACTTCTGTACTGAAAAATTTAAATTTTTAATCCATTTTTTATTAAATTATCTGGTATTATCGCGCATTAAATTATTACAGAAGCATAAAATGGTTTGGGTTGGAAGGGACCTTTAAAGATCATCTAGTTCCAACCTCCCTGCCATGGGCAGGGACATCATTCACTAGATCAGGTTGCTCAAAGCCCTGTCCAGCCTGACCTTGAACACTTCCAGGGATGGAGCATCCAGAATTTCTCTGGGCAACCTGTTCCAGTGTCTCACCACCCTCATCGTAAATAATTTCATTCCTTTATCTAGTCTAAATCAAATTTCTTTTAGTTTAAAACCATTGCCCTGTGTCCTGTTACTACAGGCCTTGGCAAAAAGTCTTTCTGTGTCTTTCTTATAAGCCCCATTTTGTTGCAGGGAGCCGGTCTGGAGATGCGAGCCAAGTAACAACAGTATACCGATACGGCTAGGGTTGTTCTCCCTTTATTGCTCACACAGCGTATTTTTATACCTTAAGCTACTAATCACAAGCTATGCATGCGCCTCAGGCTACAATACTATTGGCTAATGTCTTCCTATCACGCACCCAGAAGGGAGCGTGATAGGCGTTTGTCTTCAAATCCTGCGTCCCAACTCCTCCTGCATTACAGTTAACGCATCCTGCTAAACATCCACGTGTTATATAACGCAACTGTTACATGTTACGTAACACAAGCAGCCCCAAGGACATTACGCAGCAACTTTATCCTTCACTATCAGTCCTGGATTGTCCAAACCCTGCAGTATTATTTCATGGCCGTTCTCTGCAAGGAATTCCTCCACACCATTTAAGTATTGAGATATTGCAAGAGAGTTCCCCTGGAGCCTTCTCTTCTCAAGGCTGAACAGCCCCAACTTTCTTAACCTTTCTTCATAGGAGAGGTGTTCCAGCTCTCTGATCATTTCTCTGACCTTCCTCTGGACCCGCTTGAACATGTCCAGGTCTTTCTTGTGGTAGGGGCCTCTGAGCTGGATGCAGTACTCCAGGTGGTGTCTCACAAGACTGGAGTAGAAGGGGCAGAATCACCTTCTGTGGCAAATGCACTCGACCTCTTAACAAAACTAGCAGGTTTTTTGGTACAGGCTCCAAAGGAGGCAAAGGCCTGAGCCATAGCTGGGCCGAGAACTCCTCTGGACAACCCACAAAGGAGCAGAGTGACACAGTGAGCATTGGTGCATATGAGCTTGGAACACTGATTGTGCAATTAATACATGAAGAGCAGGTGACTTTTCCAAGAGTCATTTAACATGGAAGAAAGAATGTTGTGGGTACAAGGATTCTCATGTGCACCTCTCCCGTTGTATGCAATTTGACTACAAGCCAACCACTTTATCCCATAAATATGACAGCTTAAGTGAGCTTTCTTTGAGTTCTCCCTGCTAAGCAGCCACACTGTATGGCGGTGATCTCCCCTTGAGCCAGGAAGCCTCTCAAGATTTGAGATTCCTTACCTGAGATTGAGATCCTTCCTTGCCCAAGGTGGAGAGACCCCTTACTTGCATTAGAATCTTGGTAAGTGACTCATAGCATGCTGAATTAATACTAATGAAACATTACTAATCCATGTAGCTACTCAATATTAATTATTATAAACTTTGTATAGATAATTCCATTAGACATAAACCGTTGTCCAAGTCTGAGACTGAGATTGGACCTAGCCACACCTAGGGTCCGTAAGGAGTTTAGAAATTAAAGGGGTCCACTCTGACCCTCGTGACTCAACTGGAGGGTCTTCCTTAACATTTTGCATCTCCAGTCATTGTGTGAATCATTCTAATTCAAGTCTAACTCAATTTTCCTTTGTATGATTTTTTCCATGCAGTAATTAATAAGGTGAAACTTGCCATCAGATTTATTGAACTTTGGTAAACCACTGTTAAACTTTGTTAAATTCCATCAGATTTATTGAACTCTGTCAAATTGTTATTTTACCTCAGTAAAACGTATTGCTGCTTCTCCATTTTGAGTGAGGTGCATTCCAGTCATCTGTGACAAACTGGTATAGTCAGCAGGATACTAAATCAGGATCCATGACATCTTCCTTGACCTGCTGGCCACACTTCTTTCTATGCAGCCCAGGATATGATTGGCTTTCTGGGCTCCAAACGCACATTGTTGACTCATGTCAAATTTTCATCCATCAGTATACCCAAGTCCTTCTCCACAGGGTGGCTCTCAATCCATTCATCCCCCAGTCTGTTTTGATACTGGTCTTTTTCACTGACCCAGGTACAGGATGTTGCACTTGGCCTTTGTCCTGGTTTCAGCTGGGATAGAGTTAATTGTCTTCCTAGTAGCTGGTAGAGGGCTATGTTTTTGAGCTAGGTATGAGAAGAATGTTGATAACGCACTGATGTTTTCAGTTGTTGCTCAGTAATGTTCAGTCTAAAGTCAAGGTTTTTCAGCCTTTGATGCCCAGCCAGCAAGAAAGCTGCAGGGGCACAAGAAGCTGGGAGGGAACACAGCCAGGGCAGCTGACCCAAAGTGGCCAAGGGAGTATTCCATACCATATGATGTTTTAGGAACTGTGGCGGGGGCCTGGCCGCTCGGGGACTTCAGGGTGCGTTGGTCGGTGGGTGGTGAGCAATTGCGTTGTGCATCACCTGTATATTCCAACCCTTTTATTATTACTGTTATCATTTCATTAGTGTTATCATTATCATTATTAGTTTCTTCTTTTCTGTTCTATTAAACCGTTCTTATCTCAACCCATGAGTTTTAGTTCTTTTTCAGATTTTCTCCCCCATCCCACTGGGTGTGGGGGGGAAGTGGGTGAGTGGCTGCATGGTGCTTAGTTGCTGGCTGGGGTTAAACCACGACAGCCTTATTGAACTTCATGAGGTTCACATGGGCCCGTTTTTACTTAAAATGTTATCAGTGCTAATTACCTTTTCATTGTGATATTTTGTCAGTTTTTCTTATCATTGGACTATTTATTTTCTAAAGACAGAGTGTTTCAGCTCTCATCAGCATGCAGGTTCTGAATCTTGTTTCTTTTGGAAGTACTAGTTTTACCTTTGCTGCAACACAAAACTTTTTATTATGCTTTTTGCCATAAACATCTTTTACTCTATAGTAATAAACCCTATCATTTATTGCCTTTATGCTTGTCTTAATCGTGGATTCTTAATATAACCATGCCAGGATTCTAATTTGTTATACATCTGATAACTTATAAGAAGTAAAGTATTACCTTTACCTACTAATAACATTCCTAAGAAGGTAGTAGTATGGAAAATAACAGAAACATAATTGTGCTACCAGTGTCTTGATAACGGTGAGGACCTTGTTTCTGCCAAAGTGAGCTACTTTTCCAACCATATCACTTCTTTCAAAGTACTTCTTCTTATGTCCTTAAAATTACTAAAACACTTGCAGTTTTTTGATGCTAGGAGGATGTTTTAATGCCAGACATACTTCCTGAATGGAAAGAGTGAATTCTTAAAAAAGTTATCCAACAATTCATAAATTTTGAAACTGTGATAACAAACAAATGGGGAAAATGGAATGAGAAATTCCCTCCCTTTCTCCTCACTCCAAAACATAAAAAAAAGACCTTCTTTTAACAATATTAACCCTAACAGGAAAATGTGATCAGGTTCAATAGTTTCAAGAACCTGAAGATCGAGGACCTGAAAAGCTAAAGTTCCTCTTGCTTAAGAACAACTGTATATTTCTTTGGATAGTTCAGTGAACTCTGGCCCAGCCTAGAACTTTCCCTTGAGAAATTGTATTCTAGAGGCAGAATCCATGAATCATTCTTTGAAGAAATGATCAATGACTAAGAAGTCAAATACAAATCTGAGCTACAGCAGTAATTACCAGGCTATCTCATTTATTAAGTTTGCCAATATCCCAGCCAAAACAAATGAATGAGTTATAATCTAAGATAATTTCAATTTCAAAGGTCAAGTAGATGCTGTGAAATGCAGTTTTGACTGTAGCAAGGTGAAGAAATCTTATAATTTTAGATACAACATTTCTGGAAATATAACTTATTTAATCCTTCTGCCTTTTTAAAAAAAAAAATTCTCCTTATCTATTTGCATTTTTGTTATGTGTTAAAATCAATGATAATATCAAGAACTTTACCTGTATTTTAATTTTTTCCTAGCAAAGATATTATCAGGATCTTACGTTTATTAAGAGCAAACAATGACCTGATAATATCAGACTACAAAAGATAAAAATACAATTTATACTATCTCTGTGTGAAGCACAAAAGTGAAGTTACAAGCACTCTTGGAAAAAAAAGGGAATCAAACAAAAGAATTAAAATAAAACAAAAATATCTTCCTTTCAAAGACTCAGAGAATCCATAAATGAACAGTAATACTATTCTGAGATGGTGCTTCCATGTGTAAGCATACCAAAGCAATCTGTAGTATTAAACTCAAGTAGTTTTTCATGTGTGTATTTCATATGGCTTGAGTTTTCGTTACAAAATCTTTCTTTTCCATAGTGTAAAAAAAACCCCAAACAGATAAAACTAGTCAATATGAATAATTCTGCAGTGCAAATCTTCTTGACATGTTCAGGACAAAACAGTACATAAAGTCATTGCTGTGCTTGTGAAAATATATGTAAGTACACCAATTATGATAAAAATCTTACCAATAAAAAATACAGGTGGCATTCTCAGTTTGTATTTTGGCTACTCTGAAAAGAGTAGTTTGTCTTTGAAAACTGTTGAATAATGAGCAACTCTCAGTGAAAATGAAGTTTGTTAACTGAACATTGGAGCAGGAAAGTGAAGCCTTTTCTGAGCCATAATTTTTTTTAGAAACCTTAGGAGTATCTTGGTTTTTTGTCAGAAGCAAAGCCATTTTTATATATGTAGAGCATTTCGCACAGAATATCCTAACAGAGAAAGTAATGATTAAAAATGGATGAACTCCATTATAAAAAGCACAACTGCTTGATGGAATTCCCTTTCATATACTGTACTCCATTGTAATGGTAAGTGTTCTGGCCTCCAAAGTAGTAACAGCAAATGCATGCTTTTCATTCTAGGCCCTTGCAAGAAAAAGGTACCAAAATAATCTGGTTGATTCTTACCTCAAGATATGCAGTTGCAGAATTCAGCCACGTGGGTTATTTTAATCTTAAGGCAAATTACACATACATACTTCCCAAAGAATTTATGAAACATCTACATGCATGACAAGTTAGTTCGTGTTCTTCTATAGTATACTTAGGTTTTCGGATGTTTGTTTCTTCAAGCTTTTTGTGAAGTATAGTATTTCAGGATGGCATATTGTCCTGCTAATGACAAGCACAAACAATTGCATGTATGACTAAAGATTGTAACCTAGGATCAGCAAGCCACATACTTTCTCTGGCCATCTCCACAAAAATATAACTCTTTTCATAAATATGTTATCTTACATTTACTATATACTACCTCTTTCTCCTCTGCTCCTAAGACCATAGTCCTCAAAGCCATAGTCCTCTCATCAAACTCTTATCTTCATATGTACCTCACTAGAAAACACCACTGTTTGTCTGCTACCTCTTTACAGTGCCATTCCGCTTTCTTCATCCACTTAAACCAAGATGCAAGTTAATTCTAATCCCAGACATCATACTTCCCAAATTTCCACAGCCCTGCTACTTTGAAGATGGCAAGGCCTGTAGTAGCTAACTAATAAACATGACTACCTTACAAGTGTGAATAAATGAGAACTTGAGTTTTCAGCAATTGATTAACTTTGAAGGGGGCAGTCACTCAATATCAGCTGTGTGAACATCTGAACTGCACAGCAACTGATCATTGCATGAGTTATCATCACTGTCACTGGCTACTGTTGTTCACCTGCTATGCACAGGAACAGCTATTTGGAGATTTAGAAGGTGAAATTATCTATCAAGTGAGCAAAATATGGCAGACCAAGCAAGATCAAATGCAAAAGGTAGAAGAAACTATTCTGTGGCTTATATCCCTCTGGTTCCTTATTTGTTTTGAAAACTTGGATGAAAATAGTGAAGCTTGTACTCAGATCCTCAGCATCTCTTGTAATTGACTGATCACATTCCCTTTCAGTATACTGTCCTTTGCTCTTCATATAGTCACAGCATTACTAGGTCTTTAAAAACTATGTTCATCTAAAGCATAGCATAAATACAGTGCATTTCCCATTCATAGCTTTAAAATCCTTATTTTTTTTTCTCTGCAATACCTTAATTTGAAATAGAGTTGTTCTGCACCACTGATGTACCACAAGTGTGTTTTATAAAGACTTTCAGGTGGTAGGTTATAAGAAATTCAGAAGAAAATAACACTCTCCTTTTCTATGTTACTCAAACTGTGATAGAGAAAGGTGGAAACTAAGCACCGCTTGCTTTGACTAGCAATATGCACACCTCTTTGTTTCCTTCCTCTCTGAGGAACAGTTGCAGTTCCATCAGTATTGTGAGAATTAAAATCCCATTTTACTGACTGTTCTCATATAACTCCTTTTTCTAACAATTACCATGGGGAAATTTAAAAAAAAGAATTTGAAATATATGTTACTGTATACAATGAAACAGAAGTGACAAGCCTTGATTTTTAACTCATTATATCACCTGGAAGAATATATGTGAAAACCTGTGCTTCTGAAGAATATATTCATATTCTTCATATTTTCATTTGGGGGTGGGGTAGAGTATGTATGCAAAACAGCAGAGGGATCACCTTAGGGAAAAGATTTTTAAGAAAGAGAAAAAAATGCTGACCAGAGAGAGGAGGAAGGAACAAAAATAGAAGTGGCAGAGAACACAAAGGTCAGATAAGAGGAGGAGTTGATGCTCCACAGTTCTGGAGCAGATATTGCCTTGTAGCTTGTGGAGAGCCCATGGTGGAGCAGTTTTCCTGACAGGAACAGCAGCTTGTGTAAGAGCCAGGATTTTTTTTTCATGAAGGACTGCAGGCAGTGGGAAACCCATACCTGTGCAGGGGAGAAGTGTGAGGAGGAAAGAGTGAGAGAGAAAAACTGCTATTTACTAACCGTAACTCCCTATTCCTCTTGTGCTTTTCAGGGGGAAAAAGGAGTTGGGAATGAAGGATTGAAGCTGGGCATGGGAAAGGGGAGAGGAACGGTGTTGGTTTAATATTTGTCTTCACTTTCTTTTTATTTTCACCCTATTTTCTCCCGCTATGCTACTGAGGAGGGAAATGAGTGAGCAGCTGGGTGGGCATTTGACCATTAGCCAATCTAACCCACCACAAACTAATGACATGAAACTGTGACAAACTGTTAAATAAGTCTTCAGGCTATTTTATTATATTACCAGAAAATGGAAATTTTTTGTTCATGATTCACCCCAGTTAAAGCTCTCGTCAGTGGTTTTGTACTATCTGGATGTTACTGCTTAATATTTTCAGTGTTAAATCACATTTTTGTTTGATTATACTGTACAAGGTTTACACTGAATTCTACAGTCATTAATAGTGTATTTGCTAATACTGTGTGGATTTCTATATGATGTTGGTTACCAAGCCCAAGTTAAATAGATATTTTTAAAATATCTAATTTCAATTAATTAAATAAAATTTAAAAAAAAAATTAAATTGGACTTGCTTGATTAGCAGATCCAAGTCCCTGGGACTTAAGTTAGTCCATGGGACGTAATGAGATGCATTCCAGTGTCCTGGCAGATGTAGCTGCTAAGCCGCTTTCCGTCATATTTGAAAAGTCATGGCAGTCAGGCAAAGTCAGCAGTGACTGGAAAAAGGGAAGCATCAAACCCATTTCTAAAAAGGGTAAAAAGGAGAACCCCGAGAACTACTGACCAGTCAGTCTCTCCTCAGTGCCCAGATCCTCCTGGAAGCTATGTCAAAGTACATGGATGATAGGGAGGTGATTAGAAACAGCCAGCATGGCTTCACCAAAGGCAAATCATGCCTGACTAACCTAGTGGCCTTCTATGATGGAGTGACTTCACTGGTGGGTAAGGAGAGAGAGATGGATGTCATCTGTCTTGACTTCTGTAAAGCCTTTGACACAGTTTCACACAACACAACATTCCCTGTCACTAAACAGGAGAGATATGGGTTTGATGGAATTGTCTGGATGGCTGCATCAAGAGTTGCAGTCAATGGCTCAATGTCCAAATGGAGATCAGCAGCAACTGGTGTCCCTCAAGAATCTGTACTAGAACTGGTACAGTTCATTATCTTTACTAAGGGCATAGACATTGGGATTGAGTGCACCCTCAGCAAGTTTGCAGCTGACACCAAGGTGAGCGGTGCAGCTGATTCGTTAGAGGGAAGGGATGTTATACAGAGGGACCTTGACAGGCTTGAGGAGCAGAACCATGCAAATGATTAGAGGGCTGGTACACCTCTCCTATGAAGAAAGGTTGAGAGAGTTGGGGTTGTTAAGCCTGGAGAAGAGAAAACTCTGGGGAGACCTTATTGCAGCCTTTCAATACTTAAAGAAAGCTTATAAGAAGGATGGAAAAAGACTTTTTACAAGGGTCTGTAGTGACAAGACACAGGGTAATGGCATTAAGCTAAAAGAAGACAGATTTAGATTAGATATAAGGAAGAAATTGTTTACGATGAGGGAGGTGAGACACTGGAATAAGTTTCCCAGAGAAGTTGTGGATGCCCCATCCCTGGAAGTGTTCAAAGTCAGGTTGGATGGGGCTTTGAGCAACCTGATCTAATGAATGTTGTCCCTGCCCATGGCAGGGAGGTTGGAAATAGATGATCTTTAAAGGTCCCTTCCAACCCAGACCGTTTTATGCTTCTGTCGTGGTTTCAGCTCAGCCGGTAACAAAGCACCACGCAGCCGCTCACTCACCCCCCACCCCCACGCCTGGCCACATTGGGATGAGGAGAAAATACAAAGGCAGGCTCGTGGGTCAAGACAAGGACTGGGAGGGATCACTCCCCACTTATGGTCACTGGCAAAAGACAGACTCAACTTGGGGAAGAAACAAAATCCATTTAATTTACTACAAATCAAATCAAAAACATAGCACAAGGGTATTAGGAAGGGAAACCAAACATCAGAACCCACTTATGGTCACTGGCAAAAGACAGACTCAACTTGGGGAAGAAACAAAATCCATTTAATTTACTACAAATCAAATCAAAAACAAAGCACAAGGGTATTAGGAAGGGAAACCAAACATCAGAACCCACTTATGGTCACTGGCAAAAGACAGACTCAACTTGGGGAAGAAACAAAATCCATTTAATTTACTACAAATCAAATCAAAAACAAAGCACAAGGGTATTAGGAAGGGAAACCAAACATCAGAACCCACTTATGGTCACTGGCAAAAGACAGACTCAACTTGGGGAAGAAACAAAATCCATTTAATTTACTACAAATCAAATCAAAAACAAAGCACAAGGGTATTAGGAAGGGAAACCAAACATCAGAACCCACTTATGGTCACTGGCAAAAGACAGACTCAACTTGGGGAAGAAACAAAATCCATTTAATTTACTACAAATCAAATCAAAAACAAAGCACAAGGGTATTAGGAAGGGAAACCAAACATCAGAACCCACTTATGGTCACTGGCAAAAGACAGACTCAACTTGGGGAAGAAACAAAATCCATTTAATTTACTACAAATCAAATCAAAAACAAAGCACAAGGGTATTAGGAAGGGAAACCAAACATCAGAACACCTCCCCCCACCCCTCCTGCGTTCCCGGCTCTGCTCCACTCCCAGTGCTTTCCACCTCCTCCGCCCGGCAGCACAGGGGAACAGGGGATGTGGGTTGAGTTAGCTCGCCACACACATCGTCTCTGCTGCTACTTTCCTCAGGGGGAAGATTCCTCACTTGTCCTCTGCTCCACCGTGGGGTCCCTCCCACGGGAGACAGTCCTTCACCAACTTCTCCAACGTGGTTCCTTTTCACGGGCTGCAGTTCCTCACAAACTTCCCTGGCGCGGGTCCTTTCCACGGGCTGCTCTCCAATCTCACACTGCTTCAGTGCGGTTTTTACCATGGAGTGACGGCCATCTTCGGGAGCCTCCGCTCCACCGTTCACCTCCATGAGCTGCAGGGGCACAGCCTGCCTTCTCACCACGGGCTGCAGAGCCATCAGCCTCCTTAGGCGCCCCCTCCTTCTTCACTGATTCCAGTATCGGCAGAGATGTTCCTCTCACGTTTCCCAATCCCCACACTGCCGGTTCCCCTTCTTAAATCTGTTCTCCCAGAGGCACTACCACCGTCACTACCCTCCCAGAGGCGGGTCTGACATTTTGGCGCTGGAGACTTTCTAGCAGCTTCTTAAATGAGCCATCTCTGCAGCCCCCCTCTCCTGCCACCAAAGAAAACCGTGCCACACAAACCCATAACAGCTTCTGTAATAATTTAATATGTGATAATACCAGATAGTTTAATTAAAAATGAAAACACTTTTTAATTAAATCCTTAATTTTGTTTTGTGCTAACTCCTTTAAAATAATTTCACAGAGCTTATAATGCTGACAGTTAGTAAATTCCCCTGTGTTTCTCATATTATGACAATTTTTAGTCTTGTAATTTTAAAACTGTCCATCAGATCTGATATTCTTCTAGACATATATCCCTCAACAAGTGGATATTTTTTTGTTTCTGTGCTTTCATTTGCAGGATAGGGAATGAAAAGAGGATAATTCATTAAAAAAATGGTATACCTGATTCTAAGAAAAAGGCCTGAGGTTTTTGTGGTTAGCAAAAAAGAAATTATTAATTAAGAAGGAAAACAGAAAACCAAACTGACAACCTTGGTGGAGATGTGGCATCCTTCTTATCTGAAGTGTCTTTAATACAGTGGCATTTTTTCAGAGGTATGTGTTCCCTAGTCTCTGTGAAATATGCCATATTTGGCCAAAATGTTACATCTTTAAGTTTATGATTCATATGTATTTAGAAACCAATGAGTTTGCGTTTCCCAAGTATGAACCCCCGAAGATCCATATTCATTACCACTCTGAGTACTGGGCCACCAATGACTGGCCAGTTGTCAGATTTCTGTGGTCACGATCTGACTGTATATCAAGTTACTCATATGAGGCAGGGCAGAGTAAAAAGTTGCTCTGTTAAAATTCTCAGAGACACAAGTGATACTGGCAGAGTGTTGTGATCAGGGCCTGCTAGATGAGGCTGATTTTTTCTAGATACCGATGCTATGTCTGACCCAGGTGGAAGGGAAAAACTTTGCAAAGAATCACCCCATCATATATTAAGAGTCAGTGCATTTTGATGGAATATCTTAATATTCCCTGAGGCTGAGAAAAGCTCAAATATGAAACTACCTATCCTGTGCAATTATTTTAATTACTAAGTTGATGCTAACATGGCTTATCCTTGAAGTAGAGCCTACTGTTTTTTACACAGAAGTACTACTTAGGCACTGTTTGTCACTTGTCTTACAGAAATACTATATAGACATTGTTTGCTACTTGTCTTTTTAGTTCAGTGGTAGTCTTTGTAGTTCAGATTTTCAAAAACTGTATAAATGTCACATGCCATTAGGAGGTCAGAAAGAAACTGAAGAAGACAACTAGAAACACAAGAATAGATAAGAAAAGGTAGTGAGTGAAAACAAGGAGATAAAACTATGCACAGAGGCTTCTGGAAATGTCACTGCAATTTTGAGGACAAACTTTTGTCTTTGTGTAATAGCAAGCAGAAGTGTTACAAAGAACAATGGGCAAAACAGCAGTTCTAAAAAAATCTATATTTATAGATCAGACTTGTTTAAAAACTTAAAGCAAAGTGAAGAAGGACAAGTCATTTATAAACCAGTTCTGATGAAGTTTGAAGATGATAGAATGCAAAATCTGAAAAATGTCACAGTATCTGAGGAAATTGAGTCAAACATGAAACTCCAGAGAGCATGTGCCCACCTTGCTAAAACCAGGCTGTAGAGAAGATCAGATTAAAATAAGAAACAAGGCTTCTAAAGATTTTGAAATAAAATACAAAAACCAAACTGGACTTGCCTGGCTGCAAGACAAAACAGATGAGGCAGTCATTCAAGTTAAAATAAGTAAAGGTAAAAGCAGGTGAACAGGGTTAGCAATCATCAGACTAATAGGAAGAAGCTGAAGAAAAAATAAACCTGAAAATTGTGAAGAGAAGTTTGCAAATGCCAAATAACAGAAGGAATTCTATATCTTATGAGTATCTTACCTGTAGATATTTGTATTTTCAGGAAACACAGCCAGTTTACAAAAACTACCAAAAGGGAGAGGCTCTAATCAAAAAAGAGTTTGCAAAGTAAGAAAGATTTCAGCATTACTCTGAAGAGCAGCAGCGTAAGAGAATACATATTGTTTGGAATTTCTCAAAACACAGATGTATCAACTGGATGGAATCTTTATTCCACACAGAGGGACATGTTACTACTTCTGAGATGCACACAAGTACATTATCTTACTGTAAAACCTTGAGTTACAGTAAATGGTTGGAAGAAAAAAGGTATTTTGAAAACAGGCAAACAACAATCTAATTACATTCCAAAAAGGCTTTCCTACAGTGGATATATGTGAAAGAGATGCAAAAATAATATTAAATATTGAAAAGATGTTTCTTATTCTTTTAAGAAATTGATTACCTCATCAGTTTCTTAAAATATTATCAGTTGGTCTAACTGAGACAGGTCAAGAACTCTGTATAATTATATAAGAGCTATAATACAGATAAGAGTATGATGTTAGATGTTGTCATGGTTTAAGCCCAGCTGGTAAAAAAACAGGAAGCTGCTCACTCACTTCTCCCCCCTGGCCCTGGTGGGATGATGAGGAGAAAATATAAAGAAATGCTTGTGGGTCCAGACAAGGCCAGGGAGGGATCACTCCCCACCTGTGGTTACAGGCAAAAACCAGACTCAACTTGGGGAAAAAACAAAATCAGTTTAATTTACTATGAATCAAATCAAAACAAGGATAATGAGAAGTAAACCCAAATCTTAAAACACCTTCCCCCACCCCACCCTCCGTCCTGGGCTCAATTTCACTCCCAATTTCTCTCCCTCCTCCCCTCAGTGGTGGAGGGGGACAGGGAATGAGTGTTGGGGTCAGCGCATCATACCTTGTCTCTACTGCTCCTTCCTCCTCAGGGGGAGGACTCCTCACTCATCCCCTGCTCTGATGTGGGGTCCCTCCCATGGGAGACATTTCTGCATAAAATTCTCTGGCATGGGTCCTTCCCATGTGCTGCAGTCCTTCATGAACTGCTCCAGTGTGGGTCCCTCCCACAGGCTGCAGTCCTTCAGTCACACAATGCTCCAGCACGGGCTTTCCCATGGAGTCACGGCCATCTTGGGGGGCATCCCCCTGCTCCAGTGTGGGCTCCTCCATGGGCTGCAGGTGGGCATCTGCTCCCCTGCTCCCCTCCCTGGGCTGCAGGGGGACAGCCTGCCATCTCACCATGGGCTGCAGGGCCCTCAGCCTCCTCAGGTGCCCCTACTCCCCCTTCTTCTTCACTGACCTCAGGATCTGCAGAGGGGTTCCTCTCATTCCTCTCACATTCCAATCCCCCTACTCACTGCAGGTTCCCCTTCTTAAATCTGTTCTCCCAGACATGCTACCACCGTCACTGACTGAGTTGGCCTGGGCCAGATGTGGGTCTGACTTGGATCCAGGGAAGCTTCTGGCATCTTCTCACAGGAGCCACCCCTGCAGCCCCTCCCCTGCTACCAAAACCTCACCACACAAACCCAAAACAGATGTCCAGATAGATAAGGAGGTAGACAGACAGACTGATCATTGTGTCTACAAAATACTTGTATAACATTTCTATGCTATTAGTGTTTCATGATATTGTTATCAGTTTTATTATAAAGGACAAGAAAGTCATCAGGAGTAGTCATCATGGATTCACCAAGGGGAAGCCATGCTTGACAAACTTGATAAACTTCTATGATGAAATGTCTGGCATGGTAGGTGACGAGGGGGAACAGTGGATATTGTCTACCTAGAGTTCACTAAGGCTTTTAACACCATTTCCCATAAGATCCTCATAGAGAAGCTGATGAAGTATGGGCTGGACATTGAGTTGGATTGAAAAGTGTTTGAATGGATAGGACCAGAGGTCTAGTTGGAGGCTGGCAGTGTACCCCAGGGGTCAATAGTGGGTCCAGTCCTGTTTAACATCTTCATTAATGATCTGGGAGATAGGGCAGAGTACCCTCAGCAAGTTTGCAGATGACACCGAACCTGGAGGAGTGACTGATATGCCAGAGGGTGGTGCTGCCATCCAGAGGGACTTTGACAGTTTGGAGAAAAGGGCTGAAAGGAACCCCATTCAGTTCAGCAAGGGGAAATGCAAAGTCCTGCACCTGGAGAGGAATAATGCCAGGCACCAGTATATACTGGGGGCCAGTCTGCTAGAAAGTGGCTTTGCAGAAAAGGACCTGGGGCTCCTGGTGGACACCAAGTTGAACATGAGCCAGCAATGTGTCTTTGCTGCAAAGAAAGCTAACCCTATCCCGGGCTGCATTAGGAGGAGTGTTGCCAGCAGACTGAGGGGGGTGATCCCTTCCCTCTACTCAGCATTAGTGAGGCCACATCTGGAGCACTGTGTCCAGTTCTGGGCTCCTCAGTACAAGGGAGAAACGGACATTATGAAAAGACTCCAGTAAAGGGCCACAAATATGATTAAGATTCAGGAGCATGTCACATATGAAGAAAGGCTGAGAGATCTGGGACTGTTTACCCTGGAGAAGAGAATGCTCAGAGGGATCTCATCAATGTATATAAATACCTGAAGGGAGGGTGCAAAGAGTATGAAGCCAGGCTCTTTTCAGTGGTCTCCAGTGACAGGACAAGAAGCAATGGGTACAAACTGAAATACAGGAGGCTCCCCTTGAACATCAGGAAAAACTTCTTTACTGTGACAGTGATTGAGCACTGACACAGGTTGCCCAGGGAGGCTGTGGAATCTCCCTCCTTCGAGATTTTCAAAATCCGTCTGGACATGGCCCTGGTCAACCTGCTTTAGGTGGTCATACATGAACAGGGGTGTTGGACCAGATGACCTCCAGATGTCCCTTCCAGTCTAAACCATTTTGTGATTCTGTTATTCTGTGGATTCCTGTCTTTATTTGTCATTATTTTTCTTTAGAAAGAAGTTTAAGTTTCTGAAACTTGAAAACATTCTAGTTTCAAGAAGTGGTTCAAGTCAAATAAGTCTAGAAAACAAATAGCATAGATCTATTTCCCTTTCTCTCTCATTGTTTCTTAAAATTCTTGTTATTTACCTATTATTATATTTATCATCATTGTCATATCAGATGTAAATTCGGAGTCCTGCTAATTAATATCATAGAATACAATACGAAAGCTCATGAGTAGATTACTAATTCTACCTTCAAACAGTGTTTGTGTTCTGTGCACTCAAGGTCACACAGATTTAACAGTAAATAAAACAAAATACCAGTGTATAGTAACTCAACCATCTCTATCTTCTAAAATGAGAGGTGTTTCAGGAAAGAGAAAAATGGTCAATCTGAGCTTTTAATTAAAGACTTTTATAACAAATAAATGAAATATATTAAATGCACCATCTTAACTTGAAGCTTTTGTTTTAATCTTTTTGCAACAAGTTTCTATGTATAGCATAAAAGCTTATGTATAGTATGTGATGGAGAATAAGATTAGGTATTCAAAAAGCATGTAGACAAGGCACTTCAGGACATGGTTTAGTGCGCATGGTTGATGGTTGGACTCAATGATCCTAAAGGTCGTTTCTAACCTAAATGATTCTATGATTCTGTGATTCTAAGAATAAAGTGAGAAAGTAATTGGAGTTACATTCCAACAATAAAACATATCTGGTTTTGCTGATACTATGGGTAATACAGTTCAGAGTTCAAAAGCCAAAGTTACCCATTTCTGAGACACAAAAAGCACTTTTACAAATTTTATAATTAAAATGAGGTAAGGAGAATTAGAACTACAACCTTAATTCAAATACTAGTGGCAAAAATGAGTTTACAAATTTCATCCACAGAAAGAAGCATGCTGCTTTGTAAATTTAAGTCTATATTATATTATCTTTTTTAATTACATTTCTTACGTTTGCATGCTGCTATTACTGACACCCTTTAGTATTTCAGTCAGTTATTAAACTTTTTCTTGTTTCTTTCTTTACCCAGTGTTATCAACTTCAGAAAAATTTTATAAATTGCAGAAAACTAAATCTCATCTAATACAGCAATAGAATAACAATTTAATAATGCAATATCTGTGCTCCATCTTAACAGTTTTCACACTACTCTTTACAGCTAGACATTTCATGAATAGGTCCCTAAAGATTTTTAGCAGCTAAAGGCAACCCAAAGTGCTAATAAATGAACTGAAAAGAATGTAAAATACATTATTACTATACAATTGCTTAGAAAACTCGTTACAGCTTTGGAAAGATATTGACTGATCAAGTCATCACGTTTATCCAAGTTACTAAAGGTACCATCAGGCTAATTTCATGAAAAAGATCATTGTAGTCAGTTTACAAACATGAACAAAGTTAATTTATTCTAATAACAGTGAAAATAATTGCAGCTAAATTTCACTAGGACACTCTTAATGGAAAGTACATGATTTGCTGACAGAATAACTATTTCCCATAACGTCTATAAAAAGTGAGTCAGACATATATATTTATTTTGTGTGTGTGTAAAGACAGAGAATTATAAGAAATATATATATTACATTATGTAGAAGCTGTTTCCTTCCTCTGCAACAAAAAAAATAAAAGAAAGAGGAAGAGTCCACTGTTACCAATCAGTTATGTTAGGCTTACATAGCTATGTACAAGAAATGAAAATCAGCTAGTTTTTATTTTACTTCATTTGTAGAATGTTTTTGGGAATCTAGGGACTGAAGTATTTTATTCACATGGCATATATTACTTAAGAATACTAGATTTCTCCAGTTTGCTGTGCCAACTTATCTTAACATTAAATTGGAGTGATTGCAGCCAGGATGTAAAAGGTAGTTCACTCTCACATTCAGTCTGCCCTGGCCTCTTTCCTGAGGCTTCCAACAGGTGTACAAATCAGTGACAACTAGGTTGGCCTTTTTAGCGTGTCAAACATCTGTTCATTGACAACAGGGAAGAAAATCAACTTCATCTCTCTTCAAGTAGCAATTTCATGTTTGCTCTGGTTCCTTTTTTTTCATTATTATTATTTTTATGATCTTTCACCCAAAAGAAAGATTTTTTTTAGAGAGATTTTTAGAAGTGTAACCTGAGAAAAGACTAAAAACATTTTGGTCAAATATTTTCATATTTTAATGTTATTTATAAACCAAAAGGCACTGGAAATGCTCCATTTTAATCTCTTTGTTCCTTTCCCCCTCTGATTCCACCTTTTCCTAACTTCCCAGTCTTCTTTACAGAAACATAAAAATATTATATATTACTATTGGACTGTGCTTCAATTTTAACAGATTAAGTGAACAGAGATGTAGAGTCAACGATAAACAAGTGAAAGTCCAGATCCTGTTCCTTAGACTGCCAAAGAAAATAAGTCAATGCACTTTTTCAGGTACCTTTTTTTTTTTTTTACATTTCTATGGACAGATTCTGATACTATTGAAAAGACAATTTGTACACTGATACTGTTTGTCAGTTCACTGCTAAACTCCATAATACCTGTTACAATGGTTCACAGAGCATACAAACTAGATATTTCTGCAAGGGGAACAAGATTATACATTTTAGCAGCATGATATCTACAGCTTGGGTAATCACTCACTGTATCTCTGTCTGCACTGAGAGCCTTGGGCTCTGTTTTCAGCCAGAGATCCACCTGCATCTGGCAAGTGTGAAGTAGATTTTAAGATAACTTACTACTCATTCTTGCAATACCAAACTGAAAATTATAGCTACCACTTTGCACCTACATAACATTTTAGACACATTGCGGTTTCAGGTCAGCTGGTAACAAAGCATCACGAAGCCGCT
>VYZV01038429.1:3861-39997 GCA_013401275.1 Pandion haliaetus | reverse complement strand
TAAGTGGGGAGTGATCCCTCCCAGTCCTTGTCTCGACCCACGAGCCTGCCTTTGTATTTTCTCCTCATCCCAACGTGGCCAGGCGAGGGGGTGGGGGGTGAGTGAGCGGCTTCGTGGTGCTTTGTTACCGACTGAGCTGACCTGAAACCACGACACTGGGCAAGCTTCATCAATAAAAACTTACATATTTTTTAGATTTGTATCTGTCTGCACATAAATTTTCTTTCATGCACCACACACACTGTGATTTGATATTTACACACACTGTTAGCTATTTATAAACACCAAACACTGTTTTCAGTTACTCTGAGAAACAATGTTATGCTTCTAGCAACAAGAATTAGTATTACCTGATTGCTTGATAAGGCAGCCATTAGCTTGAATAGATGCTAGGCCTCTCTTACAGATAGAAAGAGGTTTTCTGTTGTAATTTGACAGTAGGTTTATTGAATTAAGCATGCCTAAGATACAAGCTATTTGTATCACTTCCATATGACTTGTATAGCTCAGTTTTAGGTTTTGTCTTTATAGCCCACTGTGAAAAGAACAATAACATTCTCTCAATTTCTTTTATAGTGTGCTCTACTTGGTGAAGAAAAGTAAAATGTAATATTTCAATCATATAGACTATTCCTTTCTCTGAAACTTCTGGAGAATCAAAAGTTAAAAAAACATTATGTTTACAAATGGAAATCTACTTCTCTTACCAATTGCCGTCATTCAGGGCAGTGTAATTTGTGCTGATACTTTTAAGAATGTGTAGGTGTAAGAAGTTTTTTTGCATCATCTCACAAACTGAAAGGGACACTGTCAGACTGAACCACGTATTTTTAAAAATCCTTTGTAAAAACTTCCATAATAAAAATACCTTTTATTTGCACCACTTTTGCTGTCTCTCTCTTTTTCTTTTTCATTCAATTTAAACAATAAAAGCAGACTAGGCAGCCTCATTTTTGTGTGTACTCATTTTAACATGCTGTCTCACATGGAAATACAATATTGTGGCATTTGAGCTGAAATTCCCTGCAGGAATATGTTTACTTTCAATACACTCTACTGTTCCAAACTGTTTTTCAAACATTTTAAAACTTTAAATACAAATTATACTTAATCCCCGAATGTTAATGCATTTTTTGTTGCAAGTATTATTGAATATCCTTTAAACTAGCAAAGTGAGAAAGACTCTTTTTCACCATTGTGATATATTTTATCCTACTTTATTACCTTGTTTCCCTCATTATTGATTTCAGTTTGCCCTGTTGATTGTATGGAACTTGTACAGAGTACTTAAAAAGGATAAGAAATTGTTATTGCAAAACTACAAGAATTAGTGGTGTGTTTCAGTAGCTGCTTGTAGTACCCAAAAGTATTTCATGGTTTCCCCCTTCTTTTCCCCTCTTTTTAAAACTAGCTCTCTCTCAATGCCTTCTTAATGTATCTGGGATTTTTTTACATACTACCTAAGTGACAAGAAGTTTTTGACAAGACAGACAACAAATGCAACTTAACGAATTTTGAGAAACTGTGATAAGGTGATGATAAATTTTTCATTTGATTGTCAGCTGCAACGTTCTGCTTTTAGCTCCAGGACAAAATGAAATGTCATCTGTAAGTCATTCCAAAGTGATCAGTACATTTGCATGTGCCAAGCAATATGGTTTCCTATTATGAGGCTATTGCTCATGCAGAAGACACCTTAATACTCACCCACAGTGTTCTTGGAATACAGGTAGTAAATGGTCTTGTAGCTGTCTGGGACATTGTTATTATATACCCTCAGGGAGAAATCATCAAATATGTGTTTTCACGTCATGCATGCCAAATTCTAAGTCAGGACTTCCATACATTATCTAAATGCTTTTCAGAAATCAACTTTGAAATTTGAAGGGATTTTTTTTCTGAAGCAGCAACATTCCAGAGATGCAGAACACTGTTCCAGATAGATGCTTATTATTTAGAAAAAGATCTGAAAAAGGTTCTGAAAAGTTCTGAAAAAGAAGGTTCTGAAAAAGAACCTTAAGCTTGCATAAATCTTTCAGTATGTATAACAATATTTTAAAAAGGCTTGCTTTTACCCTGTCAGTTGCTATCATTCATGTTTCTTTTCATTAAGTTTAAACTGCAAAATAAATAGTAGACTGTAAGCTCAGTTCGAGAATTCACTACAGGCTACAGACTGCAGAGTGACTCAGGTGCTATAGGTATAATCTACCACTGATGTACATTGTATTTAACAGTATTAATTTGTTTAGATTGTAACTGTAAAAGGATCATGCTGTGGTAATAGAATGGGAGGAGCTGAAGACTGAAGGTACATGTGAAAGGTGGGGCTAAACCTATTATTTGAACTAGTGAGAAATTCTGCCCCCTGCCAAAAATCTTTATAATGAAAGATTAACATGTCTTAGCTTTTAGGAAAAAACAGAACAAAACAAACCACAAAACAACCCAAACCAAACAAAACAGAAAACAACCCACCCTCCCTCAAACCCCAGATTTCAGATTTTGATGAAAAATTAAATTTCTCTTGGAAAAAAAGATTCCTTCCCCTTCTCCTTCTCCTTCCCCTTCCCCTTCACCTTCCCCTTCCCCTTCCTTTTTGTCCAATATCTTTTTTTCATCAGTTTTTTTGTAGGAATTCCCTCATCCTGAGTTTCTATCATACAGCTTTTATGAACATTTTTTTAAATCCTCTAGATTATTAACTGTCATCAAGCTACCATTGCGCTGTGGGCTACCTGGAGTTCTATCATCTTTAACATTAAATCTTTATTGCAAAAGATGTGCTGTGCAAGTGCTTTGTTTCACCCTGCAGAGAATATGGCTGGATCCCAAACCCTTCTACCATTTTGCCTATGAAAAGAATGAAAAATAAATTCTACATTCATGTTCCTCTTTCCTCTGATCTCCCTTGAAGGAAAAGATAGTTTTTCCCTGCCTTATCATACCTTTTAATTTAGACATTCTTACCATTGCCTTAGCATTCACATTTTCGGAAACAACCGTTTTCTTTTAACAATTTTACTTATATGGCTGGAGAAATGGGCCAATAAAAAGGAAATGCCAAACCCTGCACCTAGGGAGGAATAAACCCATGCATCAATATGTGGGCCAGCTGGGCAGACAGAATCTTGGCGGGGAAGGCCCTGAGGCTTCAGAGGGACACCAGGTTGAACATGAGCCAACAGTGTGCCGCGTGGCAAAGGTGGCCAACAGTCTCCTGGGCTGCATTAGGAGAGTGCTGCCAGCAGGTCCGGGGAGGTGAGCCTTCTCCTCTACTCAGCACTGGTGAGGCCACACCTGGAGTGCTGTGTCTGGTTCTGGGCTGTCCAGTGCAAGAGAGATGAGGAGCTACTGGGCAGAGTCCAGTAAAGGACTAGTAAGATGTTGAAGGAACTGGAGTATCTCTCCTGTGACGAAAGGCTGAGAGAGCTGGGACTGTTCAGCCTGGAGAAGGCTCAGAGGCACCAGCGTCTCGTCACAGGATTTGATGAGCCTGAAGTTAAACAGGAGGATTTAAGGCCACCAAAACATGACCAACATCCTGTGAAGCAAGGGCTTTCCCCCTTTGGGGTGTTTGCTGTCCTCACTAAGTGGTGGGTGGGATGCAGCCCCAGAGACTCCTAAAATGTTGCCAGGGGGCATTTGTGATGGCCCCAACCTCACTGCTCTTCAGTAGCTGCAGGCTCTGTCCCAGCACATTTGGTCCATGCCTCCTGCAAGTGCACACGCACAGCATGTAACCTCAAGCATGACTGTGGACCTCCGCTTGGAGTGCTGCCTTTGTGCAGAGACTTGGCTGGCCCCATGCGGCAGCGGTCCCAGGGCTGTGTGCTTGACGAGGGTGCAGGGGCCCTTGGCACTACTGAAGGCTCCCAGCCAGCTCCTCCGCCTTCCCTGACCACCTTCTACAGGTACCCTGTGCTAGATCGAGTCGTGCGGGCTGTCTGGGGGGGGGGTGCAGGGGATGGGGGGTACTGGACTGGAGGCAGCGTGCTTGGGGGAGTTGAGGGGGCAGGCACATTTGGAGGGCAGCCCATGGGGCCGGATGGCCACTCTCCAACCTGCAAGGAGACCCTTCAGGTGGCCCTTACCTCCCCTCTCTCACCACTTTTTGGGGCTGTCTTTGCTGTTCCATTCCTGGTGCCAGAAAATCTCAGGCACTTTGCACATCTCTTGGCAGGACATGGCATCAGGCACCAAGGAGGCTCTGCAAGACAGAAGCTCTGCCATGATGGCCAGCACGAGCCAGCTGCAGCAGGCAAGGCAGCAGGAGGCAGTGGCAGGTGGCCGGTGTCCCATCTGCCTGGACAACGTGGACAATGCAGCCTACGTCGATATTTGCTTCCATGTCTTCTGCTTTGATTGCATCCGGGAGTGGGCTGCCATGACAGCTGTATGCCCGCTCTGCAGATGGCCTTTCAACCACATCCTGCACACAGTGAAGGCAGACAATGACTACCAGGAATACGTGGTCAGCTCATCCACCCGCCGGCAGAGGACCGCAGCCAGGCAGAGAGTGTACAACAGATCCCCACAGTGGCGCTACAACCTGCGCCCAAGGCCCATCAACAATGAGCCTGCCACTGGGAGAAGGGGGCCTGTGGGGAGAGACCTAGCAGTGTCGGGGAATGCATCTCTAAGGACCTCCGAAGCCTCTACCCAGCAGGCTGCAGGGGAGCTCCCAGACAGCCCTGCTGATGCTGATGGACCTGTTCGCCGCTTCAACATGCTGGCACTGCAAGCTGACATCACTGGCTTCATGGACATTGAATAAAGTTCCAGAAGCTTTTCAGAGTGCATTTTTTTCAGAATCAAAGCACAGGCCACTGCAGGCAATGCTTTCTAGCAGGGTCTCAACAGTGTAGGAAAGCAAAAGGGGAGAACATCTTGGAGCATGCCATGAACTTCTTTAATGTAAATGCTGCAACAGAACCCCTTTCCCTCACACTCTACCAGCCTCCCCCTTCCAAGCACCAGAGCAAGGCTGTCCAAGCCCCTTGGCCATCAGCCAGGCCACCTTCCCTGCAGCAAAGCCAGGTGCCACGGACAGAGGCCATGCTGACAGCCCTCTCCCTGCTGGTGCCTCCTGCTGGTGCCTCCACACCCAAATGGCTGCTGTCATCCTCCAGTCACAGCCCTCTGAGCCTTTCTCTAACACTTCTCTACAACAGCAGTCTGACCCCCTCCAGCCCCAAACCCTGTGGTCATGGCTGGTTCTTCTTTTCTGGGGACAGGCTGCCTGCTTCACAAAAGACACTGCAGGGGCATGAGGCCCATCTGTTGATCTGCATGCTTTGGCTTAGTCTCTGTTGGGACAGCAAAGCTCTAAACCCCAAGGATCCCAGGATTACAGGAGCAATCCAGACGCAGACTGGCACTCAAGCAAAGCACATTTGTGCCATGGGCTGAAACACGCTGCTTCTCCTCGCATCTTGCTGGACTCATCCCACGCTCCCGCTTTTCAGTCTTTGCCTAGAGACACCGGCACCAGCCTTGCACATTTCCACAAGCCCCTCAACAACATCCTCTCATAATGTCTGGGCAGCCCCATACACTCTTGCTCTGCATCCCACAAGGACTCCCCAGCCCTGCTTGCAGAGCCCCCTGCAGTCTTCAAGGCCCCTGTGCGGCATTTCTGCAGGTGATCAATCTCAGGACCTGCAGTCCTGGGGGACACCAAAATGCAAAACACACCAGCAGTGTGCTCCTGTGGCAAAGAAGGCCAACAGTCTCCTGGGCTACATTAGGAGGAGTGCTGCCAGCAGGTCCAGGGAGGTGAGACTTGCCTTCTCCTCAGTACTGGTGATGCCACACATGGAGTATTGGGGTCCAGTTCTGGCCTGCCTGGTATAGATGGACACAGAGCTACTGGATAAAATCCAGAGAAGGACCACAAACATGATGACGGGACTGGAGTATCTGTCCTATGAGGAAAGGTTGAGAGAGCTGAGACTGTTCAGCCTGGATAAGAGAAGGGTCCAGGGAATTTCATCACTGTTTATAAATATCTGTCCTGGTTTCGGTTTCAGTGCAGCTGGTAACAAAGCACCACGAAGCTGCTTGCTCACTCCCCACCCCCTCCCCTGGCCACAGTGGAATGAGGAGAAAATACAAAGGCAAGCTCGTGGGTCGAGACAAGGACTGGGAGGGATCACTCCCCACTTATGGTCACGGGCAAAAGACAGGCTCAATTTGGGGAAGAAAAAACTGCTGCCTACTGTCAAAGCCATTTGCACACCTTCTGGTTCTATTACACTACTGCAATTACCACCTCTTTTTCAAGAAACTTCTAGGCTCTTCTGTTTAGTAATCCTGCTCTATTCTTTGTATTTTTACAGAAAAGGATAAGAAAATTATCACTTTCCTCATATATTTTTCCTTCGCTGAGATAAAAACACTTAAGTGTATACTTAAAATAGAGCTTAAAAAAATAAAAATAGATACATAGAGATATATTTTAGATATATACTTATATACACATATATTAGTAGATATAATTATATATATGTGTGCGTACATTATACAAAGTTAGAATGCTTGTGCTTGACTAATCACAATAGATTGCAAAGTGTGGACAGCAGCACAATACATGAGACATTCTGTTTGCCTTCTGTTATTTGATGCCTGAAATAATACAAAAAAGAAATACTCATGTTTAATTGCATTTTTAAAACCATGAATGACGAAGTACAATTGTACCAAGGTTTGTGAAGATGTCCTTAGTTTTATCATTAGATTTGCAATGGAGATTAGCCTTAGATGTTTACTGACAGTTCTTTCCAAGCATAAGGAAGCATGTGAAAATGTTTATTTGTATGTGTAAATAACAGACAGCAAAGTCTACTACTATGGGCAGATTAGATGAAGGAGCTGAATTCCTGAGGGTGGAGAAGTAAAATATGGGGGATAAGACTGGAAGGAGCAATAAAAAAAGAAAAATAATATTTTATGGTTCATGAAAGAGACAGAAATTTCCAGAGTGTGGCAGGGCACAGGTAAGTGATTAAAACCAAAAGTTAGTAAAAGTGTGTTTGCATTAGCATGCTGAAGAGATATTAGTGGAAACATTTGATTTGCTCAGAGAGAAAATAGTGTTGACATAACTACAGTTGAAAATTAGGATGGCTCTGAGTCCCAAAAGACATATCTTACCTCTGTGGATAGATAAGAAAGGCCTTACCTCAGATGTTATTCAGGAAGTATATGCAAGAGTTACTTGTAACAAGAATTTCAGGATCTAGACAAAAGACTATGCTGAAGATGGTGTCACATTATAGACATGAATAGCAGTCAGTATGATCATTTGTTCTACAGTAATTAAAATGGGTATAAAGAAGGGCTTCTCTGCTGAAAGGCTGCAAAAAAAGTAAAAAAAAATCAATTAGAATTACCATGGCAACAACCAACAATCTTATGTGCAAAATGAAAAAAAAAAAAACCAAACAAACAGGGAAACAAAACAGAAGATCAAATGAGAATTTAAACCATAATAAAGTACACACTTTAGAGTGTGTACACACTTTAGAGTGTGATTTTGTGTTACCTATTTCAAATATGATTTCAGATTAAACAATTTTCATGTTGTTGGTAGTTTAAAGATTCTCAAGAAACTAAGGCCTGGCAAAGTAGGAGTATAAAATAAAACTATAAAATCTTATGTCTTTTGGGGGGTGAGTGGAGGAGAGAACAAAAAAAAAAAAGGATTTTTACAAACCTATGCAGAAATAAATTTTGCACCCTCATTTTCTTGAGTTGTCATACAATAACCCGTAGAACGTAAACTTACTTGAGAGGTTTAATCTTCATTACTTCTCTGTGCCAAATTCCCACTAACTTCAGGAATTGCTCAACAGCTAATGATGTAATGGTATACTTTTCTGAGCCTTTCTGAAGTTGTTAAATCAAACTGCTGTGGACAATAGACTACTGTCCTCATTTTCATTACAGTTCCTAGCAATGGGTCCACATTTTCTTCTGGAGCAGTACCATCTAGGGGTCAGTGGTCCTACAGTAACTTAAGCTATCTCACAGTGTGACTTAATAGTAACAGAACATAAGCTAACAGAAAAATTCAAGTTCTTAACTCTCTTATTAAGACAGAAAAGGAAAGAGTAACATTGCACGAGAGAGGAAGGGGATAAAGAACAGAAAGAGATATGAGGCAGAAACTGAATGAAAAAGAAATATGAGGGCATTCATTACATCTGATTTTTCTAAAATTAGCGTGTCTCAGAAAGCATTTGCTAATATTCATATCCTTTATTCACATAACAGGAAATTTTTAGAGATCTGCAGGAGAGTTTTCTGTTTTGATCAGAACTAGTGACACAGTTTGTTAAGACTTGGTGAAAAATATTAAAACATACAAAAATGCTGTTTTGTTGCACTGTGGTGTTAGCAGACTTTACATAGATGACTCCTTTAGGGAGCAGTCTTTTTTTTTTTTTTTTACCTCTAGCTCCATATTTTTATATCATTTTGCATAACCTACTTGTCTATCATCAAGATCTGTCTTCCTTTCTAGCATCCTGTCTTGTTTCTTGTCTTGGATCCATTCTGAAATTATTCTGAACATCAGCCTTGCTTCTGTGAGACTGCTTTAAAAAAAAGGAAAAAAGCAAGTGCTGCCTTAACCCTCTGAAAATGAAGGCTTTAAGTCAGTTAATCAATTGAATGCATTTATTACACAGTGACAACTTCATTACAGAGGAGTTTCAACATGGTTGTGTTTAATCACCTGACAAACAGTGGACAAAATTGTTTTGCCTTTGGGAGCTGCCATACGTATTTCCCAAAGCTCTACACTTACAGCATGTGTAATCTGTGTCCTAGAAAAGAGATGGAACCACATCTGTGTAACAAATTGTAACAGAGAAGCAGTAAGCGCTAGTTTTATATTGTTGTAACACTTCTGACCTTGACCATAATGAGTTCCTCTTGTGCTGAGTACTCAGTAAGTTGTATTCCAGCGTGATGATGAACTAATGCACATAAAGCTACTTAGCAAACAAACATCAGGCTTGGTGAATGGAAGTCCTATGTCTCTGAGGGACAGAAACAGGTCTCTTCCAAACTTTACTTTCAAGAGCAGCATAGTTGGACCATTTGCACGCTAACCTGACAATGGTTGTGATACCTCTCTGGTAAAAGTGCTAAAACATTTACCTCTTCAGTGTTAAAATTAGCACTTCTTCAACTGCCACTGAAACACTAAATGTAGCCAAAACACGCAGTGGTAGTGGCCTGGCTCATGCAAGAGCTGTGCATAGCTAGTCATCCTGTAGGGCTACCTTGGCAGGGCTGGGTCCCTATGACACTATTACCAGGAGGGTGAGACAGCCAGAAACAGCCCCCCCAGATCCTGCCTGCTCACCCAGCATCTGCCTTGCTGCCTTGCTCTTCCACTGTTGCCTTCTCCTCCTCTCTCCCTCTCCCACAGTGGGAGCAGCCAGGTCCTTGTCATCCCATCCTGAGGATGACAAGATTCAGTTGTGCTGGTGTCAGTCTTGTGCCAGCTCTGTCAGGTGGCATTCCCTTTGCTCACTGGTTCAGGTCACCAGCAGTATTTTCAGTGAAAATGAAGGAAAAACCCCTTCCTCCAGTAAGTTTGTACTCAGCATAGAGTCCCCACTGGATTACTGACTGTCTGTTGCAACCTGCTCTCTTAAACAGTTTTATTTCTGTTTTGTGAGTTATTACCTTTAACCTGTTTCCCTGGACTCAGTCACAGTTGCTCTAAATCTGCAGAGGTTAGATTAGTTCCCTAAATCTAGCCTTCCATTATTTTAATCCTCTTTATACCTTCTTTTTCCCCAACCTCTCCTCACCTCTGACTGGCAGCACTGTTTTCTTTCTCCCTCTGAAAATGCTGCAACTTTCAGTAACTGCAAACTTCATATATCCCCAACTAGAGACGTGCTGCACTGACTTTTCTCAGACATTGCCTGAAGGAGCTCCTGTAGTAACATCTCCCACTGCTAGTGAAGCTCCCAGGCATCTGCCCTCAATCTATACGACAGTTGGCAATTTTAATCTTTATATATAGATTCAGTCTGAGAATTTTGTTTTGGCATGGAGCTGGGCATTATCCTAGTGGAAAACACACTCACAGCTCCAGAATATTTTTTATGGTCTGTTAGGCACTATGGTTTTTCCAGCTAACACTTACACCACCGTATTTGGCACTAGGATATGCTCTTGTTTCTGCCTTTGCAGTTCTTTATTGTGGCAAGCAAGGTTCTAACTCTTGCAAGTTGTTACCAATATGTCACTACTAATTACCTCTTTTGGCTGAATAGCCATCTACTGCATATTTTATGGGACTGACCAATGTAGACTTTATCACTAATGCTGGATAAACAAATTTTCACCTTTGTGTGAATCAGACTCTGAAAAAAAGACTGAATTGATGAAAGGGAGTGCACAGAGAACATGAATCAGGTATGTATTTGTATTTGATACCAATACTAGTATCCTTCTTCCCTACTGTCTCCCAGACAAAGCAGAATAATTGTTGCATAAGTGCACTTCCTATCCACTCAGTCAGTAGAAATCGGGTCAACCCTACTTACAGCTACATTAGCATTCACATCAAGCTCAGTTAACTCTCATTCCCACCCAAACATCTTATTAGAGCAGTTAGTCTAGGCTCTTCACAACACAACAGATTTTCTTCTCCTTTCCACATTTGGCCACTTGAAAAGGGTTGTCCTGGTTTTGGCTGGGATAGAGTTAATTTTCTTTCTAGTAGCTGGTATAGTGTTAGGGCTTGGATTTAGTATGAGAATAATGTTGATAACATGCTGATGTCTTAAGTTTTTGCTAGTGTTATATACTAAGTCAAGGGGTTTTCAGCTTCTCATGCCAAGCCAGCAAGAAGGCTGGAGGGGCACAAGAAGTTGGGAGGGGACACAGCCAGGGCAGCTGACCCAAACTGGCCAGAGGTTCCACACCATGTATTGTCATGTCTAGTATATAAACTTGGGAGAGTTGGCCAGGGGCGGGGGCAGATTGTTGCTTGCGAACTGACTGAGCATTGGTTGGCGAGTGGTGAGCAATTGCATTGTGCATCACTTCTTTTGTATATTCCAATTCTTTTTTTATTATTATTATTAGTAGTAGTATCATTATTTTCTTCCTGTCCTATTAAACTGTTCTTATCTCAACCCAGGAGTTTTACTTTTTTTTCCCAGTTCTTGCCCCCATCCCACTGGGTGGGGGAGAGTGAGTGAGCAGCTGTGTCGTGCTTAGTTGCTGGCTGGGGTTAAACCACGAGAAGATGTGTTTTCAATTCCTCTGACTTGCACTACAACAGCCAGTAGCAGTCCTCATGAGATCGTGGACCAAGTTTTGCCCAGCAATTTTAAGTCATACACTTCTTAACCCTGATTCCACCCAAGTAGTGTGTTACTCACTTCAATGGGGTTGAGCATGCATTAGGTATCATCACAAAAAGACCTCCTGATGGACCAAGTGCAGTAATGTAGCATTGGAAACAAACATGACAAATTTTGCAGCTTCTGGAAAAATCCTTTGAAAGACACAATGTGCTTCAGGTTACAAAGGTTTGAGCACCTGCAACATAGAAAAATATGACTTGATCAAAAGTGAACAGATGGACTTACACTATCTCAGGACAGAGCATGGTTAAAATCGAATCAATAGCTCATTTTAAATGATCTGCTTTTGGCAGATCTCCTACTATCAGAAAGCCACATTTTAAGAAATTATGAATCTACAGAATGACTGATACATCCTAAGACAGAAAATAGACTCTAATGTGGACCTCTAGCTTTAAAGCTTGGGAATACCTTCTCAGTGTTTCTGGGAACAGCATTTCCACTGCGAAAGGAGACTAGATGCCACTTCTGAGTAACTCCTCCACCCTTTAAAGAGCAGACAAACAGAAAAGTCAGTAGGTGGAGCTGCCTTTCCCGCAGCCGATAGAGAAGTTTCTCTGCAGAAGGAAGTTGCATTTGCAGGCATTCAGTCAGCTCTTGCCGGTCCCTGGCAGACGGTCCTTGAACAAAACATGAACATGCAAGAATGCAGCTTTTATATCATGTTGCCGAAGTGCATAAGGCAGGAGAAGACAGAACACAGAATTGACAGTGTTTGTCAGCACAAGCTGTTTGATTCTTCTTCCTTTTTTTTTTTTACCCAGTCGTGAGGAATGGTATCACTTTAAAGTGATACACTTAGCTCCAAAGCATCTTGTATGCAACAGTAAAACACCCTATTATTCATGCTTGGACTGAAGGTGGTGCTAATGTTAATATGTCTATTTTCATCACTTTCAGTGCTGAGACACATGAAGTATATCTTTGCAGATGACAATCAGTCTGACAGTTTTTTCTTTCATTATTGTTCTGGAGAAATAAATATGCAGATCACTCATTTATTACTAAAGAGTACTTCAGCTTCTTCTCTCAGCTTGAAGTTGTACAGCACATATAAGAGGGCTGTGATCAATCTATTATCTTCATTTTAAAAGGGAGATTCATTAATCTGAATAACTGAAAGAATGCATGTGGTATGAAAAATTCTCAGAATCACCCATACAAGGTGAAGAATAATCATGGCAAGAATTTATGACACGTCTGAGCAGCAGTTTGTTTCATATGAAGAATTTCACACCTACTTTATTTATGAAGCCTTGAATAAGTATCCCAAGGAAGCTTCTCTGACTGCCATCTTCAAGTTTGACTCTGGCCGAGTGACTACAGTTCAGTTTTTTTCACATGGCAGGCCAGACACCAAAACATGAGTAATTTTGGCTATGAGTAAAGAGCTGATCCTGCCCTGGGAGTCACGGATATCACAGTAAAAACAGCTCCTGTGAGTGTTTACAAGGCACGTAGAACATACGTCATCTTCTGATTTTACACATCTCCATATGGCCTTCTCCAGCATCCTAATTTCTAATCTTTCTCCAGTATGCCTAAAAAAACCTCAGAGAGGCTGATTGCCACATACATGTCCATCTGATATGCTGTACAAAGTTAGCCAGTTAAAATCTTTGAAGATTTTTTTTATTGCTCCATGGAAAGGACAAAATGCAAAGTGTTTATTTTGTGGTGATGGTGAGCAAAAATATGCATAGAATGCTACTTGATTTCACTGTGCTGGTTACATGTGCAGTTCCTTTGGGCTCAAGTCTTCTGATACCTTTCTCATTCCATCATTTCTAAAATAATCAAGAAAGATACTTTTAATGTGGACCTGGCATACACATCCATGTGACAACAGGTGGTGCTCGAAAGCAGCTCTGAGCAGTAAGGCACTGCAGTGTTCAATGGACAGTGCAGGTGCAGGGTTGATACATCTATCCTCAGAGTGCCATTCAGCCATTCATCTGCTTGGGCTTGGGAAACATGGCAAGCCACCTTCCATTTGTTTCACTGCAATGAACATTATGTGTAGCACTCCACAAAGGATGAGAAATAGGAGGTGCCTGTGCCAGTCACTGCAGGAAAAAACTGAAAAGCACTACAGACAGTGGGAGCCCCCATAGGTCCAGCAATGCAGTGCATGACTGCAAGACCTTAAAGTAATACACTCCCCAATCCCCAACCTTGTTATGATCAGAAGGTGGGGACAGCAATAAAAACTATGCAGCTTTGCTATTTTTCCCTATACCTAGCCACGGGGAAAGGAAAATTGATGCTCCTGTTCTACAGTTCCATGTACATTGTCACAACTACTGAGCACTGTTTTTAGATTGTCTTTGCTGTCTCTTTTCATCATACCAGGTTCTGGCTTCTCTTATAAATGCCTCAGAGCTGGGGCACCTGCTTCTTTCAGTGAAGAGTCTCTAGACAGCACTGATTTCACTAAACATCAAGAAGATCAGTAGCTGTATGGCGGATCGTTCCTTCCAGCCCAGGAGCTAAAACTTTATTTTTGTTTTGGTGGATACACCAAGAGTTGCACACTTTTGAGAAGTAACCTCTGTTCCACATTTAACCTTGATCCACCTAGTATTTACTAGAAAAGTATCAAGAGGCCAAAGTTACTGGTCTAGGCTACTCTTTGAGGCTACTGGCTTACCACCTTCAGTTTGTTTAGTTGGTTATTTAATTTACATGGATAGCCTGTAAGTAATACTTCTTTTCAGGTCCAGATGTTGCTTGGCTATTGGTTAAGTGCATCCCTGTGAACTGAGTATCCTGCAGTAATGACCTTATAGCTATTAATCCAAATATTGGCAGCAATTTAGGAGAAAAAAACCCAGAGGATATTTTTCTGCATCTCTCTCTGTTTCTTGTTCTGCCAGGAAAAAGCTGGACCTGGCACCACAGCTCACCAGCTGACAACAGGATCTGTGGGGGACATGGCCCAATAACTTCTGTTATGCTGTGACAATACAAAGGCACAGGCCTTATTGAGATTCTGTCAAATAGCACCTCTATTATTCAAGACCAATATCAAGAGAATAAATTTTGCGGGATGGGATCAGCACTGAGGGAAATTTCAGATAAAGAGATTTTAACTTAACAATTCCAAAAACACTGGTTGCAAGGACCAATGGTGTATAAAATAAATTTTCATTCCCATTCAGACTTGTTATTTTTATTTAACAATTAGAAAAGCAGATGGGGAAATGTGTGGGGCTCTTTACTCATTATTGTTCAATAGCCAAGTCTCCTTTGTAGAACTGCTGCCTTGCCAAAAGTCAATTTTAAATATGTAAATGAAATGCTTCATTTTCGTAATGATAAATATCTGAAACAAGGGTGATATTCCTTAATATCATGATTGATTTGCCTTCTTTTTGTAAGGGTTTTAGGTATGATAGATTGTAAGATCAAAATCGGTATACCATCGTACTGGAAAACTTTGGAGAAATTTTATGTTGCAATGACATATCTTTGAGCAGCAAGGATGGGCAGAAGGCAATAGCCCCATGAGGTTTCCATTTTAGTTGGCTAGGTTACCTGCATTAATATAGAAACCTAATTTCTTAACTTATTGTTATCTGCTTATATCCCAGTTTATAAAAAAAGCTCTACTAGTACTACTACTTCTTAAGGTAATGGGAACAGAGTTTCCAGTTCTACTGAATGCTTTTGTTCTGAACCAATCCATTGGGGTTTCTCACCTTTTCTTTAAAATTGTCATAAGTGGACATCATGGCATGAAATGAAAACAAACAAACAAACAAAGATACGGCAGATAGGAAAATACTGTTTACTCTTAATGAAATATCCTTTAGATTGAAATCCTAGAAAGCATTGTGTATTCCAACCTTAGCCATACTTCCCTTCCCTCCACCCCCCCCAATCCACTCATTAACTTGGGTCAGGAATTTGCTTTGTTCTATTGTGTTTTTACCTTCATTTTCTAAATCTTAATGTCCCATGCAAAAGATAGGTAAAAACGTGCATTTCCTCCACTCAGTGTAAGCATGACCTGTGAAAGGTTTGAATTATTTCAGCTGGTATGTCTGATACAGCAGTTTTCATGAAGGCCTAAGCAGATTTCATCTAACCCTTCTGTATACTTAAGGAATAATTTGCACTAATGACAAAGCTACCGGTTAATTTCTCAAAACGCTTTTAGGCTCTAGGTTGGTATATATACATCCTCCAAAATGCTAAGGAAATTCCTTAAAGTTCTATTATCTATGAATATGTTCGAAGATGGGTTCTTTATTTACTGCACAGTATCTTTGCTAACTTAACCATTAGAAAGGTGTAAAATGTTTCAATATCCTCATCACTGCTTTTCACAGAGGTGAGAATAAAGCATGATAAACAGAAATGATAGAACAGATTTTACCTAAACAGCCAGATTCCAAGTAGAATCAGATTTAACTGTTCCTTGTTCTATAGACTATATTTTAGAAATTATACCTGTCTCAGTATATTAAATGCACAGAGACTATCACTTTAAGTCCTTTGTAACAAAGCTCAGAAGTAGTATAATGTCTTACATGTGAACCTAATCCACATGAATTTGGTTGGGTTTCAAATATCAATTATCTAGATATCTGCTAAGGATTTTTGCACTTTATAATACTGTCTTTTTTTGAGACATGCCTGTGTCTAGTGTGGGTTACTATAACAGGTAACTTTTTCCCATATTTAGTCTTTTGGGGGATGGTTGCATGAAGTAGGAATAACAGCTCTAATGGTGTGCTGTGAATGCTTTTGGTAAGTATGATACTATACATTTAGAGTAGAATTGAAGATTATTATAAATAAGGATAATTCTAGAATCAGTTACAGATGTCCAGCAATGAAGAGAGTTGTACTAGGTACACTTAATGACTGAGACTAAAATACAATCTAATTTAGCTTCTTTACCTGGAAGGGATGGATCTTGCTCTGTTACAAATAAACCAGCAACCTCAAGAGAATATGAAGGTGCTGTCAGGCCAAACAAGAAGGTTAGTAAAGAATAAAGGAGATACTCCTTCACTTAAACTAGTGAAGTTCCCAGTGACTGGAAAAGGGGAAACATAACCCTCATTTTTAAAAAGGGAAAAAAGGAAGACCCAGTGAAATGTAGGCCGGTCAGTCTCACCTCTGTGCCTGGCAAGATCATGGAGCAGATCCTCCTGGAAATTATGCTAAGGTGTGTGCAGGACAGGTAGGTGATTGGGACAGCCAACATAGCTTCACTAAGGGCAAATCATGCCTGACAAATCTGGTGGCCTTCTACAATGATGGTGTTACAACTTTGGTGGATAAGGGAAGAGCAACTGATGTTATCTACCTGAACTTGTGCAAAGCATTTGATACTGTCCCACACAACATACTTGTGTCTAAATCAGAGAGACATGGATTTGATGGTGAACAATTTGGTGGATAAGGAATTGGCTGGATGGTCACACTCAGAGAGTTGCAGTCAACGGCTTGATGTCCAGGTAGAGACCAGTGACGAGTGAGGTCCCTCAGGGGTTGGTATTGGGACCAGTATTATTTAACATCTTTGTCAGGGACATGAACAGTGGGATTGAGTGCACCCTCAGCAAGTTTTCAGATGACACCAAGCTGAGTGATGTGGTTGATACTCTAGAGGAAACGGATGCCATCCAGAGGGACCTGGACAGGTTAGAGAGGTGGGCCCTTGCAAACTTCAGGAAGTTCAACAAGGCCAAGTGCAAGGTCCTGCACATGGGTCGGGGCAATCCCAAACATGGATACAGACTGGGTGATGAGTGGATTGACAGAGGCCTGTGGAGAAGGACTTGGGGGTTTTGGTGTATGAGAAGCTGGACATGAGCTGGCAATGTGCACTCGCAGCCCAGAAAGCCAACTGTATCCTGGGCTGCATTAAAAGAAGTGTGGCCAGGTGGGTGATTCTGACTCTCTACTCTGCTCTCATGAGACCCCACCTGGAGTATTGTGTTCAGCTCTGGGGCCTCCAGCATAAGAAAGACATGGATCTGTTGGAGTGGGTCCAGAGGAGGGCCACAGAGATGACCAGGGGGCTGGAGCACCTGCCCATGAGGACAGGCTGCGAGAGTTGTGGTTGTTCAGCCTGGTGAAGAGAAGGTGCTGGGGAGACCTTATTGCAGTCTTCCAGTACTTGAAAGGGCCTACAGGAAAGATGGGAAGAGACTCTTCAACAGGGAGTGTACTGATAGGACAAGGAATAATGGTTTTAAACTAAAAGAGAGTAGATTTAGTTTAGATGTGTAAGGAAGGAGTTCTTTACTATAAGAGTGGTGAGACACTGGGACAGGTTGCCCAGTGAAGCTGTGGATGCTGCATCCCTGGAAGTGTTCAAGGCCAAGTTGTATGGGGCTTTGAGCAACCTGGCCTTGCGGAAGGTGTCCCTGCCCATGGCAGGGGGTTTGGAACTAGATGATCTTTAAGGTCTCTTCCAACCCAAACCATTCTGTGATTCTATGATTCTGTAAGTGTGGGAGGAAAACTAGTGAACTTTTGGATCAGTCCTAACTAAACATTTGTCTCATTTTCATTAAAAAAAAAGGACTCAATCATACAACTGAAAAGACTTGCAAGCTTAGTTCTGCAGCTGTGACTTTATTTTATTTTATTATATTTCTTAGTTTAAACACAACAATCATTCCACTGGGTTTAGTTGAACTATACTTGTTCTTTAAAATATGCATGCCTGAGTTTTTGCAGGATTAGTGACAGTTTTGTCATGAAGCTCTTCTGCCATGTGAGCTCACCAGGTGTGATGCCAGGTAGCTCACAGATCCCCTTATAAGACTGCGGAGGTCAGGCTCCCTGGTGACAGCTAGTGCTTAATTCAACCAGTTTGCCACTCTCCATTTTAATATCAAATCCTGGCCTTTACTCTCAAATACTGAACTAACATTAATTTTAATACTGTGAAGGAAATGAAATCATGTCTCTGCTAATTATTTCATTATTAATTTCACATATGTGGCCAGTTTCCTAGCACAATACATTCAATATTAACTGTAACACAAAAGTAATTGGAAAAGATCAGACTTGGGGTGCAGGGACTAGACAAGAGCTCCAGGGCTCAAGACCTCCTGTTTCACAGCCTGCACAGGAAGCAGCAGGAGCTGCTTGAAGGAGGGATTTTGGCTGCCCCTTGGAAGCTTCTCAGATCCTTCTGTGCACTCAGGACCAGTGCAGACAGATCATGAAGGCTGTAAATTATAGCATCATGTTATCCCTCCTCCCTGTTCTCCCAGGCCTCCACCAGAGTCAAAAAATGGAAAGACCCGTGAGAAACCTCATCATTTATGTAACTCTGAAACACTGAGTTTTTGCTGGTTGTACTAAGATCTCTTCTATTTCTCTCCACCCTCCTTCAGTCATTTTGTATCACTATCTCCTTTATTGCCACAGAGGGAAAAAATAAACATGCTTAATTTAAAATTTAAGGGAAAAATATCTAATTAAATTTCTGTATCAAAAGGGTAATAAAATGACAGTATTCCCACTGTTACCTAGTTTTGTTTTGTCTATCTCTCCTCTCATCTTTTGGTTGTGATTTGGCTTTTTTAGATCTTTGTGCCAAAGGGAATCTTTTACATGCTGTAAAAGAACTGTGGTTGAGCATTACTGCACTAACAGTGATAATCATAGTAGTAGGTTTTGTTCCAGTGACTCCAAATATTCTTATTCATTTCTTGGGAGCTAATGGCATTTAAACTAGTTAGGAGTGAACAGCAGGCTCCAAAGCAGCCTGTTGGGCCTCAAGTTAGGCTCAGCTGATCAGCCGTTCCCTATACACATTACAGCTGGTAATGGATGACATAAATCAACTGCTAAGGTAACCACTTAAACCTTAGTGAGGTCTAGCAGGGCTTCCTCCAACGTAAATTTATACAGTCCTTTAGTATGTAGAAAACTCCTTGTAATTCTTTTTCTGTTCTGAACCATTTTAACTATTTCAGTGCTGTCGTTAGGCCTACATAAATGCTTTCATTTGTCTCCTCCCTCAGTCAATTTACCTAATCCTCTTTGAAGAGAAATGGTTAAATGCTTCTTAGTTCCATGTTGGCTTGAATTTAAAGTTCTCTTATTATTATTATAATGCACAAGGTTTGCACCTGAACAAGCTCCAGCTTTTTCCAGGGCATCCTAGCTCTTTACATCCATTTGTTCATTTATTTATTTTAACACTAATGACAAACCTTGGTGTGTGCATTTTGGAATGTAACAAGTAATGCTCAGCAGTCTCCTTTTTTCCCCCCAAATGCCCACACATTCTCATTACTCTCTGCAGGGCTGAAGTCAACTGGATGGACACTCCTCCTACAGATTTCTTTAAAATTGGTGCATGTTTTCTGATTAAGTCATGTAAGCTAGTACTGTTTGGCTGAAAATTCAGACTGCAAAAAAAGCATGCAGATTACATGTATGAATTGGACTGAAAACTACCCCAAGTCCAGTTGCTGCATTACATCAGCAGCCTTTGAGCTTTGATGTCCTGATATTGCTCTGCTAGCTTAAAAGCAAAGCATTGCTTGTCCTAAGCCAGAGAATTTTCATGTAGACACTCAGATGTGCTATATTAGTGCAGAGTTGAATTTCCAGTAAACAGGCATTCTTAGAAGGTAAGTTGATCCTAAGATGCTCACTACAGGTTTTTGTTTTTAATGAAATGAGGATGGTAATTACCAGCACTGGCTGTCATTCTGTGCATGGGGGAGGATAGGTGATATGAACAGGGCACTGTGAAATGCTGCTAAGAGATAGGAAGTGTAAAGAGCAAAAGAGATGCTGGAAAGTGTACACTGGGAGCCTAAAGTGAGAAGAGGAGGTAAGTAAATGAGATAGAGGAGCACAAAGAAGAAAAGACTGCAAAGTTATTAGAAGGAAGACCATCGAGTTTAGGAGGATGGAAAGGCAGCTCCTTTGCCTTGAAAAGGCTAGGGATTAAAAGAGTTGTCCTTCAGCAACAATTGGAAATCTCTCACACATATTTAAGGCTGTATTTTGACCTTTAAAAGTTACTTCATTTTAGAGAGCATGTGGCTCAGGAAGAGTATTTGCAAAGGTAAGCTGAAGCTGCATAAGCATAGTCTGTTTAAAAATCTTAAAGATTTCAAATTCAATCTTTTTCAGGGGTGCTGACTAGTTATTTCCACCTGGCTAGGTTAGCAATATTATTTTTTTAAATCAGCACCCATGAATGCCATTATAGGGACAACTACCACGTAAAAGACCTGAAAAAGCATTTTCTTATCATCTGTTTCTTTCATTTCACTTTTTTTCTGCAGTTTGTGACATGCCATTACTCCTGTGAAAGTGGAAACATTACTGCTAAATTAATGTTCTCCTATAGCAGACATCTTCTGGCTGGTTAACGTGTTAAGAAAAAACATGATGATACACTGTCATGCTGCTAAATATTCCTTCCTACATTAGCTTTCCAAAGGTAAAAATTTATAAAATTGTTCTAGCAGCATCAGGGCTACTGAAGTTTAGTTTCCTACACAGTGATGCTGGAAGTCTCTTAAATGCTCTGTCACTAGTTATTTTCACCTCACAAAGCTGTTATACAATTATTTTACTCTAGCTCCTATAAATGCTGCCTTTAGGGGCAAACAGGGTTGGCAGGCTGTACACTGACCTGCCAAGCAGCTGGTGGCTCATGGCTACTGGCACTGACAAATGGGAAGGGTCAGGACTGAGTTTCTCCCAGTTTCTCCCAGCAGGGGACATGGTAGAATCTGTACATCCATTTCCGGATACCAAAAGAGCCATTAGCAATCTACTTGTTTGGTTTTGTTCCCTACTCTGTCATTTGATGCTGCTGATCCTGGATTCCGTGACAGCATCTTTTTTGTCCAGCCATAAAATAGGTGTTGATTACATCTGGTATATGTTTCCGGTAGATTTTCGCATGAAACTGACACCTTGGCAAAACTGCAGCTATGATAACTCAAAATTCTTCCTTACACCCTCCCTGCATTTTTGGCACTGGCTAGTGTTCAGCACTACCATTTCCTTATTGCTGGTATACTATTGATACTTGCTAGTTACATACACATAGGTATACGTATAGGTATTTAAAAATACCAGAAAATGAGATGCATTATTTCCTTCTTAACCTGCACTGAGAAGTTACAATATGAGTTTTCAGGAGGAAAAAGCAGCTTTTCAGTGTTTTAGAAACAGCAGAGGCAGGACTGGCAGAAACCACCTGTGTCCTTAAGGGCAGTTTTCCATTATTAAAGCTTCACATGCTATGTAAGCTTGGTGCAGAAGGCTTGACAGTTTTATGCTTAGTTTGCTTTGGCCTGAGCTAAGAATGCCAATTTTCTCATATTTGAAAATCCACTCTCAGATCTTAGAATGACTTTGAGACAATATTAGAGTCCCCTGGGGAGGCTTCATGAAAGTGCTGAGCTGGCTTCCCTGTTCTCTCTTTACTATTCCAACAACTGCTGATTAGAAAAGGACTTGTGTGCCAGATTTCAGTCCTTGTCTGTAGAGATTTACTCACACAAACACACCTTACAGAAAAAGAATATTCAGGCTACTTGCAGCGTTATGAATTCAAAGTTTCAGTGCAACTGTTTTATTCTCAGGCTCTGCCAGGCAGGCTTACTGGGGGCAATGGAGGGACCTAAGAGAATGGTGCTTCCCCTAATATAGCAGCCTGCGATGGTAGCAGCATGCTACCATCCACAGTGCAGCTGCTCAGCCCTGCAGTATCACACAGATACTTTCCTCTTCTGCTTTTAATTATTTCTGATAGCTCTTAAATGCTACTCAGCCTCTGCCTTCCTACCACTGTAGTCACTCATGCTTTAGTTGCCATTGTCAAAATGTTTCCTAAGAAAGCATAAGCACATGCCAATAAGGACAGAAAGCCAAGGAGCACTGCAGAAAGTCAATGCCTGGCACGCTACCTTCTGCAATGGCTAAATGCATCCAGAGCTGGCCCCAAGCCATTTGCTTCCTCTTGAAGCCTAAAAACAAGCAAACACCGCAGAACCTTAGGGTCTTACTTTAATCCTTTTCTCTTTGGGGGCAGTAATTGCTTTGCTCTTCTCTCAATAAAAGGATGGGAACTCCTACAGTGCTTACATGCACCTGTGAAGGCTAGTTTTTCCTCCTCATTTAGTTCTTCTCCCATCTCATATACTGCTTATGAGATCTCCAGGGTTCACGCCACATCTGTGTCTTGTCTGTACACACAGAGTCCTTGTCTAATAAAAAAGGTGCCATATTATATAGTCACTTTTCAGATAGGGTTGTACTTTAATTATTAGTATAAACTGCAATTTTATTTGGTGTACAGTGAAAAGATCATACTTTGAAATTAACTATGGTGCTAAGTAAACTAATGACTTCATAGATTTCCTAAGAATGAAGCCTAGAGACTTAATCAAAAGGGCCAACACCAGAGAAATTACTTTTTACATTTTGATTAAATCTATTTGAACCCAGACAAGGAAAATGCAATATGTATTGAGGGAAGAATCCAATAAAATAACATTGATTTTGCATCATATATTAAGATAAAAAAATGGAAAATATGGAAATTTTTTTTTTTCGGCAGAAATTGACTGAAGACGAATAATCCTGAGATCTCCAAGGAATTCATACTCCCCACCCTCCCACCCCACCCCCAAAAAAGAGTGAGAAGGGAAAAAACCATAAAGTAATTATAAATGAAGAATTATTATGTGAGAACTTGTAAAAAGAAAATATTCCAGTATTGAAAACATAATACCTTATATTTGTAAGAAAGTACATAATAGAATTAATGTATATTTTTACAGTAGTTATGTTCTAGAGTCCCATTATGAAGTATTTCCCTCAACTACTGAGAAAGTACATAAACATGTAAACTAAATTTTTCTGAAAGCATCCTCATGGGCCTTTGGGTTTGCAGGCAAACACAGAAGTACATATAATCATATATGAGTATTCTGAAAGACAAAGACAGCCTAATTGTCTATGAATATACATGAGAACAGAATTATCTCTAATGCTTATTCTTCTGAGATTCCCTACAAAAACCAGGTTGAAAGCATACTAAATTTGTGAAGTTATGCTTAGAATTCCAGAAATGCCAGAATCAAACTTTAACTTTAAACTTAGAGCTGCCTCAGTAGCTCATCTATTGTGCCCAAATCTTTACACACAAAAGGTGAGGTTAGGGATAGAGGGACACCTCTATCCTCCATCATTTATAACCGCCATAATGTCTTTGCTGACCACATCAACAGCAACATGCAATGTTGGCATCCTGCAGCTAAGGGTAACACACAGCAAATACCGTGTACCAAAAGAAGCAAAGGGTAACAAGCTACAATAGGTAAAAAACTTGTTACATGTAACAAATGTTGATGTTTTATTTTCTTCTTTTACTACCCTTGAAGTTACACCTGCTACAAAATTGTTTGTCAAGATCCCCACCATTAAAAAGCATTAAGACCTGCTGCTGCTGAGACAATTTATTTCTTCTTGTCTGCTTTTAAGCTTTGCCTTAGGAGATATTCTCTCCCTCCTCCTACAGGCCTCTTCATTCTGATTTGCAGAAACTGGTATCTTCGTGCTGCTGCTTCTGCTCTTCGCAGGATTTTGCTCTCAAATACCCAGTGAGTAGTGGTGAGTACGGGGAATCAAAGTGCCTCAGGGCTCTGCTGGTCTATGTTGTCGCTTTATCAGGATGAAAGGCTTAAGTGAACAATACTGTGAACTGTGCATAGGCAGAGAGCTGCATAGGTTTCAGCCTTCAGGAAAGAGAGTGAATCCCTCCTTTGGCAACTAAAGCTTCCTGGGAGCCACATGGGTACTCCCCAGTGTGCAAGCCAGGACCCTAGCTTCCACTTTTGGTAGATACTGTCTCTCACTTTTGCAGCATTTATATTCCTGTGCGGATTGAACTGAAAATGTCTTTCCTTCCACCACGACTCCCTTTCCATTGCCCGGACAAGAGCTACCTGAAATTTCAGCCAAATTTCTTCCCTTCTGTCCACAGTGAGGCTATGAATGTATACACTTGTAAAAGTTGAGGGCTTTTGGACTTCATGCTAAAATTACTTCTTGTCTCTCTGCAACCACTGAACACAACTTGCAGGTTGTACTCTGTGAATGGGCATAGAGATAATAACAGTGCCTGATCCATAATATCATGAAGCTCAGAGAGGAACTTTGCCATGAAATTTCTGCTTTTAAGTAGTGCCTTATAAACTTGTGTAATAATTACCCAGTTACAGGTGACATTAAATATTCTTAAAAAAGGTGCAGAGTATGATGATACAAATTTCTTGATCTTCTGTTGGCTCATTGTGTGATCCTGGAAAAATCTTTACACTTCCTCACTCTTGTGTTCTCCCATCTTCAGAAAATGTATTTTTTTCTCCTTTGGATGATAACATTGTGTTTGAATAGACACTGAAGTTGGCAGTGAGCAACTTGCACAGTCTAGATCTTACTGTTCCCCCTACAACTTGCCAAAAATAAAAGATAAAACATGCTATGGTTACTTGAAATAACTTCTAATTTGTAATACATCCACTTAATCACCATCATTTTAAAATGCGTTAATCTAAAACCTTAAATGAAATGCTGTAGAAGGGATGTCTAAATTCAGAAATTACACCCTTGTTTTTTTAAAAAGTGATGGAAAGTAAGACTGCATTCTTATCACATATATTGCATTTAATATCTTGTGAAATACAGTTCAAATACTGAAGTGCAATAGGATTTCTGTGATTCAGAAAGATTGAGAAAATACTTCAGCCATCATGAGCATGCCAGTTACTTAATGCTCAAAAGCACCAATATGCAATAAATATAAGGCAGGAAACAAGAACTGGTGATCAAACAGAATGTTGGGATAGCTCACACAACTGGAGTACTGCAATGGGAAGATGCAGGGTCTGTAGGAAGTACAGGCTGGGAAGGTGAGGAGGAGACATCATCTTTTACATTAGACAGCAGTGGGGATGCATGGATCTCTGCCTTGGGATGGATGATGAGATGGCTGGGAGCAGATGGGTAAGGATTATTGGGCAAACCCTAATGTTAGGAAAAGTATTTATGAGGGGTTAGGAAAGTTGACTCTGATGAGGAATGCAGGGAAAAAAAGAAAGCTTTCTACAGACACATCATCAGGAAAAGGAAGACTAGGGAAAATGTAGGCCCACTCCTGAATGGGTCAGGGATCTAGCAGTAAGAGACATGGGAATGCCCAAAGTAGTTGATGCCTTCTTCAACTCATTCCTTAGAGGTAAAGAAATCCTAGGTCATTAAGACCAGTGGGAAAGACCAGGGCAAGGAATACGTGTCCTTGGTGGAGGTGGCTCAGATTAGAGAACATTTAAACGGACTGGATGTTTATATATCCACAGGACCTGAGAGGCTGCATCCACAAGTGCTGAAGGGACCTGACCCATGTCACTGTGAGGCTGCTCTCAGGTATCTTTGAAAGGTTACTGCAACTGGGAGAGGTTCCTAAACACTGGGAAAAAGCAAATGTCATCCCTATCTTCAAGAAGGGCCCAAAGGGGGATCCAGAAGACTACATACTGATCATCCTCCCCTCAATCCCAGAGAAGGCAACTGGGAGCAAATAATCCAGGACACCATTTCCAGACATTTTGAGAAAAAGGCGGTGACTGGGAGTAGTCAGCATGGATTTATGAAGGGTAAATCATGTGTGACCAACCTGATAACCTTCTGTAATGAAATGACTTGATTGGTGGATGAGTGGAAAGTAGTGGTTGTTGTTTATCTCAACTTCAGCAAGGGTTTTGGCACTGTCTTCTGTAAAATCCTCAGACAAACTGATGATGCATGGACTACAAAAATGGAGGTGGATTGAAAACTGGCTGAACTGCCAGGCCCAAAGGGTTGTGGTCACTGGCACAAAGTCCAGCTGGTGTGGGATGGTCACTACTGGTATGTTACAGGGATTGAGACTGAGTCCAGTGCTATTTAACAATTTCATTAATGGCCTGGAGATGGTGGGACAAGAATGCAACCTTAGCAAATTTGCAGAAGATACAGAACTGAGATGAGTGCTGCTATTCAGCTGGACAGGCTGGAGAAATGGGCTGACAGGAACATCATGACATTCAAGAAAAGAAAATGCCAAGTCCTGCACTTGGGGAGAAATAACCTCCCACACTAGCACAGGCTGAGGTCTGACAAGCTGGAAGGCAGCTTTAACAAAAAAGGCCTGGAGGTCTTGGAAGATGAGTATGCCATGAACCAGCAGCAGCAAAATGCCCTTGCAGCAAAGACCAACAGCCTCCAGAGCTGCATTAGGAAGAGTGTTGCCAGCAAGCGGAGGGATGTCATCCTTCCTCTCTGTTCAGCCCTGGCGAGAGACAGATGGAGCATTGTGTGCAGTCCTAGCCTCTCCAGTGCAAGAGAGACATGGACATATTGGAGTGAGTCACGCAAAGGGCTACAAAGATGATTAAGAGACTGAAGCATCTCTCATACAAGGAAAGGCTGAGAGAGCTGGGAGTCTTTAACCTCGATAAGAGAAGGCTCAAGGAGATCTTGTCACTGTATATAAATATCTGATGGGCAAAGTGAAGACAACGGGCCCAGACTCCTCTCAGTGGTCCCCAGTGATAGGAGAAGCAGCAGAGCACAAATCAAAACACACATAATTCCATTTAAATGTAAGAAGAAACTTTTTTTATTGTGAGGGTGGTTGAACACTAGAACAGGTTGCTCAGAGAAGCTGTGAAGCCTCCATCCCTGGAAATACACACGCATGACTGGACACAGTCCTGAGCAACCTGCTATGGCTGACCTGTTCTGGGCAGGGGTGGGACTGGGTGCTCTCCAGAGGTGCCAGCCATCTTCGCTGTTTCTGCAGCTCTGTGGTTGGAACCTCAGTGAGACCCAATGGTAGCACAGCACAGTCACAGGAACAAGAATTGGCCACGCTGTGCTGCTGCCAATATGGTCTCAGCAAGGAGGAACAGGATCTGAAACTTGTATTTAGAAAATATCAGGAGCACATGGAATAGAGATCCGTACTCTTTCATTTTATACATCATGTGCTTTGAACAAACTCAGATAGCACTTGGGGGAAAAAAAGGCTTTAGCCTGAAAAGAGATGAGGCCAAAATTTCTTTCTGTCTCTGTCTTCCAACAGCAGTCTGAGCCACTTTTCTTGACCATTCGCTTTTTGCCTTGAGTTTTGGCCTTTGCCTTTCCTAGTTGCTGTGGCAGGGGACACAGTACCCAGGCCTCCCCTGCACTGGCTGGCCTGCTGCACTACCACCCCATGCTCTTGCCCAGCATTCCAGTGGCCAGCAGCCCAGTGAGGGGCTCTGCACACCCAGGATGTCCCTGCTTACCCTGGCCCACAGGTACCCACATCGCTGATCCTGCCCTACCGATGTCCCTTACTGAGGAAGCTCATGCAATGCTCTCAGCAGGGAAGGAGTTCACACCCACGTTTGTCAAAGCACTGGAGCCTGCTTCACCCCTAGGGTGATGAGCCAAGGTTATGGAGAGGCTGCTGGCAGCACCCGCACTTACCCTGATTATCAAGCTCTTGGAAATATTACTTCTGTTCTTCCTGCCTCCTCCTCCTTTAAACAAGCACCAGGTTTGTCACAGTCCAGCAGCCCAAGTCCCCCAGTCAGCCTCCTGGGACAGACCTCTGGGGCAGTCACAGCCCACCTTGCTCTCCATTTCACAGCCGTGCAGCCACCACCAATGGGCACAGCCACCATCTTCACCTGCTCCCCACCTCCACAAACAAACCCATGCCTGGCTTGCTGGGGTGCAGTTCAGAGCAGCAAGGGCTTCCACAAAGACTGATGTGCCCAAAGCCGCCTCCGTGTCAGGCAGGGTGTTGTAACCTAAGTATTTGCAAGGCAGCCTACAAGCCTGTGGTTTACACAAAGCGGTCATGCTAGCTCTGAGTACTGTGTAGGATCAGCCTCCAGGAGAGGTATCACACAACAGTGAAAATGAGCTGAGGAACTCCACAGAGCCTTAGTCAAGTAAATGGGATTCTGCCTGAGCGGAAGGGCCCATGCACTTTTGAGGTATTTTGGATGCTACCAAAAAGAAAAAATAAATCCCAAAATAGCAACAGATTTTAAGCTTTAATATGTAACAGGTTTTGAGTTTGACAGATTTGATTGTACAAATTAGGATAGAAATGAAAATACACATAAGAGGCTTGAATAAATGTTCTCTCTAGGCTCACTGCAATGGGGGAAAAAGTGTCATGCAAAACTGTACATATTTATACCAAAAGCAGGCCACAATGCCCTTGATTGTATACCACAACTCCCACTGCAAATTTGTATTTTCGTAACATTGTATGTGTTTGGCTAACTGACTCAATACACAAAGCGTTATATCACAAACAAAGGCTGTTCTTTACAAATGCCAAGCCTATCAAAAGACCCTAGACTGTTTTACTCTAGCCCAGCCTAGCAATGAAGCATCCCCATTTGACTTCAACAAAGAAGCCAAATCTATGTAAACAAGTGGATGAATTGATTTATAATTGTATGCTGAATTTAAATTAAGATCTACTAGGCATATGTTCTTGAGAGTGGATAGTTGTATCTCTATTAGATTTTTTTAATTCTTCTGCAAAATTACCCACTCATGGAGTAGGTAGTACAGTTCTCACAAAGAGTACTGTGTTGCATTCTCAAGAAACATTCCTTCGCTACTTCAGCTGTCTGAACTTTTTTCCTAGAAAGGGCAATGCTCACTTGGTCTTCACAGCAGTTACAAAGTCCAGCCACAGTCTGGTGAAGGCAAGGACTTGCACTAACTCTGCAGGACATCAGAGTGCAGAAAGTGACAATTAATTACTTTATCCTTTCTCACTGTCTGGAGTGGATTGATTAATCAGAACAGGTCAAGGCAATAATTCCACGCAACCCACAGACTTTTCTGTTGTGGTCTTTGGGCATAAGGGAGAAATTTTAAAGCTTCATGAGTGGCCAGACAGCTGTTCTCTGTTGTCTGTACAAAAGCCAGTGCTTAGACTCAGGAACCTCTGGCATTGCCTCTCCTACAAAGGTCATAAATTTGGCACAATTGCCTGACATTAGAAAGTTGGAGCAAAATTATTTCTGTAGAAATTGTTTAAGTGACTATCCTAACTCTGGTTAAACAACTACAAGCACTGAATGCAGTAATCAAAGGAATTTCTTCCAGGATTATGGCTGGAGATTTTAGTAATTTTCCTAAAGAAAAGTAGATTCTCAGAGGCTGGTATAATCTCAGATTTCACATGACAACCAAACAAATCTGTGTTTGTTTATTGAAGATACACTGTGGCTTAACATATGCCTAGTCAGTGTTTTTTACATTTGTTTCATCAGATGCTGAAGAATAATTTATTTCCTTTATACTGGATTATTTTTCCTCATTATATAGGTAAAGCTGCTCTAAGAATATATGTCAATATAATTTTAAAAATCATTGCTGATACTTCTGTGTATGATACTGATTTATTACAAACTCACAGTAACCAAACTGTAAGAGACTTTAAATACTGATTAACATGTCAAGCTTCTAAATCAACTACGGATATGCCTACTACAACATTTTAGTTCATATCAACAGTGCATTGTCAAGGCAAATCCCTTACCACCCCCACTCGGCATGCTTTTATTCTCTTCATGATGCAGTCTTGGTGCATGCAAACTTCACGTGCATTTTCAAGGCACCTTTCCAATGAAACCAAACTGGAAGATGAATTCCACAAGTACACATAGTATGTTTCAGTTGCTAACGTGGATGCTAGAGCCTCAACTCAGCGAGTTGGCTGCACCCCCTTAAGTCCTCCAGTGTATAGCAAGCACTGAGGTAGCAGCAGAAAGCTCTCGGTATGTCCAGCTTATGCCACATTGTGGAGTGCTTTTCATGCACATAGAGTGCATGAAAGGCCAGGTGTCACCGATTTAACATTTGCTTTTACAGTCAGCCTTTACAGTTACTTCTTGCCATCTTGTTCCTTTCTCACCCCTGCAAATGATAGCATTGTCCATGTCTTCTGTGTCTTGGAATTGTCAACAGGGTGCCACATGGGAAGCTACAGGGAATCCGGGAAAGCACGCTTCTTGTAAAACTGTGCGAATAGTGAGCTCGCAGTAAAAGGAGGATACCAAACTGATGGTCTGCCAGTGATCGTCTCATCAACCACTGATGAGAAGACCAGCAGCTATGGGAAAATATAATTTAAGAAGATGAAGTAGTTTCTATCTGGAAAAGATATACACTTATCATCATCAGAACCCAGGACTTTCAGAACAGCATGCAATACTGTCCATGTAACAGAGGGCCTAGGCAACCGTGAGGTGGGTGCATTACTGAGCATCCTGCCCAGCAAAGCAGTGTGGCCATCTATTCCCACCCCCAGGTCACACATGCAGGCTGAACTGGTAGCTGAGTCAGTGGAGAAAAAGGAGTCTCAGTTCCTCAGCTATCTGGTACAGATTGATAGAGGAATCCTGGTGTTCCTCAATGAATGGCAAGGACATGTGGCCAGCAGGTTGAGGGAGGTGATTCTGCCTCTCTACACCACTCCCACCTGCGTCCAGCTCTGGAGTCCTCAGTACAGCAAAGACATGGGCCTGTTAGAGCAGGTCCAGAGGAGGGCCACAAAAATGATCAGAGGGGTGGAACACTTCTGCTATAAGGAAAGGCTGAGAGAGTTGGGGTTGTTCAGCCTGGAGAACAGAAGGCTCCAGGGAGACCTTATTGCAGCCTTTCAATACTTAAAGGGGGCTTATAAGAAAGACGGGGAGACTTTTAGCAGGGCCTGTAGTGATAGAACAAGTAGTAATGGTTTTAAACTAAAAGACAATAGACTTAGACTAGATGTAAGGATGACATTTTTTACAATAAGGGTGATGAGAGACTGGAACAGGTTGCCCAGAGAGGTGGTGGGTGCTCCATCCCTGGAAACATTCACAGTCAGGTTGGATGGGGCTCTAAGCAACCTAATCTAGTTGAAGATGTCCCTGCTCGTTGCAGAGGGGGGTGGACTAGATGACCTTTAACAGTCCCTTCCAACCCAAACTGTTCTGTGATTCTGTGATTCCATGACACTCCAGGATGCTAGCTGAAGAAGAAAAGCCAGCATAAAACCCCACATACTGTTCATGCAAACAGCAAGGGACCAACCCTATGGTCCAAGCCAACCTCACCTAACCCTATAAAAACCCAACATATCAGTAGGCATTTGGAGAATGTGTATCACACATAGCTGGACTACAGGTATGCAGATCACCATGCAAGAGGGGATGTCCACATCCTGAGGGAGGTAGGTAGTAAATTCTCAAAAAGAACAGTGAATGACTTGTTATGGCTATAAGATAGAGTAAGGTAAGTGTAAGATTGTTACTTGTACTAGTATTTACCAGTTAGGTAAGTAATAAATAACTGATTTACTTAAGGAGAATTGTGTGGTGGTCTGTGTATTTACTACAGTATCCAAAAGAACAAGCAGCCTGACAGTGTAGCCTCTAGATCTGCACTAAGTTGCCTCTCCCTTAACATCAACACCTATACATCTCTCCTTTCCTTTCTGCCCCTCATCACAAGCACTCACAATAATGGAAAAGACAGAAACCAACAGGACTAGACATCAAAGAAAGCAAAAGGGCTTGTTCCTTCTTGTAACAGTTGCCAGAGAGTTGGTTGTTCTTGACGAAAGAAGTTGCGAACGCAAAACTTATACATGAGTTTAAGGGAACACTGGACAAATTCTCGGAATAGATTTTTTGAAGGTTATAAGAAAGACAAATCGTGCAGGGTTCAGAAAACCCCTGAGCTGAAAATGGCCATAGGGTGGTAAAGTTAACAAGTGAAATGCATATATATGCTTGTTCTTGCACTTCTCTAGGTTTTAACTTATACTAACTGGGCCCATAAAACCACTGGATTAGGTGTACCCATGATCTGAATCAGTTTGATCTTACACACTTCAGTATTTTGTATTGTCTTTATGCTGTTTCATAAGTGTTATGGGTTTGTGAGGCGCGGTTTTCCTTGGTGGCAGGGGAGGGGGGCTGGAGAGGCGGTCCCTTTAAGAAGTTGCTTGGAAGAATTTGTCGCCCCAAAATGTTGGACGTGCGCGCCAAAATGTCAGACCCACCTCTAGGCGGGGAGTGACGGTGGTAAGGCCTCTGGGAGAACATATTTAAGAAGGGGAACCGGCAGTGTGGGGGTTGGGAAACCTGAGAGGAACATCTCTGCCGACACTGGAGTCATGGAAGTGGAGCGGGAAGAGGGGGTGCCTGAGGAGGCTGATGGCTCTGCAGCCCGTAGTGAGAAGGCAGGCTGTCCCCCTGCAGTCCATGGGGGTGAACGGTGGAGCGGAGACTCCCGAAGATGGCCGTAACCCCATGGCAAAAACCGCGCTGAAGCAGTGTGAGACTGGAGAGCAGCCCGCAGAAAGGACCCGCGCCAGGGGAGTTCGGGAAGAACTGAAGCCCGCGAAAGGACCTGCGCCAGGGAAGTTTGTGAGGAACTGCAGCCCGCGGAAAGGAACCACGTTGGAGAAGTTGGTGAAGGACTGTCTCCCGTGGGAGGGACCCCANAGCACCGGGAACGGAGCTGAGCCGGGAAGGCGGGAGGGGTGGAGGGAGGTGTTCTGATGTTTGGTTTCCCTTCCTAATACCCTTGTGTTTTGTTTTTGTTTTGATTTGTAGTAAATTAAATTGATTTTTTTTCTTCCCCAAGTTGAGCCTGTCTTTTGCCCGTGACCATAAGTGGGGAGTGATCCCTCCCAGTCCTTGTCTTGACCCACAAGCCTGCCTTTGTATTTTCTCCTCATCCCAACGTGGCCAGGCGAGGGGGTGGGGGGTGAGCGAGCAGCTTCGTGGTGCTTTGTTACCAACTGAGCTGACCTGAAACCACGACAATAAGATATATCGATATTATGTTCTGCACAACATGGCTGATAGGAATGCCTTATGGTACATTTCAGATATGATACAAATGACAGGCTGCATCTGAAAACCATTTGGACACACAGCCAACCTATGAAGTGGACTTAACAAAAAATGGGCTATGTTGTATGAGATTACTACACGGGCTAATTATACCTTATAAGAAATATCCGGATTCTGTAAGATTCTGTAATTTGGAAAAGTCCTGAGGGATGCCAATGTAATTCTGTGGAAGATCAAAACCTGAAATCATTACAAATCTATTATCAGAAAAAAAGTGGTGCATAGGAATAGCCTTTCTTCCATTATCATTCTCAACATAAGAAATTGCAGTATAAATTCCTGCATATGAAACCAATTCTTTTTCAGAGGTCTTAAAGTTTTGATTCTGACAACAAAAAGTGATACTTTTCAAATTACATGAGCAAATCCTGTTTCACTTCACTGGTGAAAAACTTTGATTATATTCCGATTATTCCTTATCCACATAAAAAGGCATAAAACTGAGATATACAGTATATTCTGCATCTAAATATAAAATACAAGGCTTTTAACAATACAACCACTTTTAATTGTGCTTTCGTATTTTAATTTGGCAGGTTGTTTAATACCATCATTAGTTACATAAGTTCTATGAAGTGATTGAATGTTTTTATTGATTATCTCACAATGATTAACTGTTGACAAGTTCCAAAAGAAGAGATAATGTCTTCAAAAATTCAAAAATGGACATGTGTTCTTTGATAAAGATCAAAATTATAAAAATTTGAGATGAAAATTTGTAGAAATACATTTGAAATTATTTGAAGCAGAACTTCAGTTTCCATTAGTCACTGACTGATCTAAGTGGGTACCTCTGCAAATTTATTTCATAGATGGAAGCATCAAAATATTGAAGAGATTAAATAATTTCCCTGTAACATAAGTAGCTACTACCCTCTTTCTGACACAGCAAGTGATCATGTATTTCGAGACTTGAAATGCTGGTATAGACTAAAATATTCTGCAAATACACTGGCTCAAGGAAAGAAGTATAGTGATATATATATATGCATATTTTGAATTTCTGCCAAGGCCTGAATCAGGTTTAATTTTTTCTTTCCACACAGACACATTAAGTTCCATGATTTGAGAATGCAAATCAACAGCCCAGTGCTTTTATCCTTCAACTTTATGACATTTACCACAGCTCACACTGTTCATCTTGCCAAGCAAATAAGCATGCAAGTGGCAATTGACACAACAGAAAAGACAGTACAGTATCAAGAAATAAAAAACTTAAGATCGACACTTTGGCAACATGGATGAGATGGACGTTGCTAAAGCTTTACCTTGGAATTGAGTCACATCACTCTGGCAATAATTTTCTAGTAAAACTACCCAGTGTCCAACACCCTTTTTTGTCCTTTACCTTGTTCACATGACATTTAAAATTCAATGAAAACATAAATTCTCAAACCTTTCAATGTACTATCAGCTAAATAAAACTACCTGTATTTGCTGGATAGATAGAATGAAAGATGCTTATCAGAGTATCTTTTACCTTCAAATGAACGCACTGCTTAAATGCATTGCTATATATTGTTATTAAATTAGATTACTTATGGTTGTGTCTCATCTTAGTGTTTCTGATTGACAAGGCTACTGTTGCAAGTGAGTGAGTGTGAGCTCTTAAAACACTTAAGACATCCACTGAAGTTGAAGATCCCAGCAGTTACTAGTTTAGCATCTCAGGAAGATTAGGTTCCACAGTAGAAATTAGTAAGACATAGCTTCAGCTGTAGGAGTGCACAAATTTATTATTTCAAGATTGTTCTGTTATGGACTTAAAAGCTCCATCAGTTGTTTTATTTTTATATACTTACAGATTTTTCAGTATTTTTTTGTAAATTGTTGTTATAGCTATGATGGGTTACATGGGGGCCTGAAAATCATGGTAAACCTGTTTATGTTTTGGGAACGCCTCTCTGGTATGTAAGAACAATTTCAATCCATTCCTGTAGGGTCAGGTGTAGTGGAGTGGTTGTAGGGTATGTGAGGCAAATGTCAGGTGCTTATAGTGACAGATATGAGAAAGATGTCAAATTGTTAAACCACGTGTTGGTAACAGAACATGTGAGGATACAGACCAGTACACTGTAAATGGTCATGAGGGAATTACATGGTTTACATAGATTACAGGCAAGCGTGACTGCCTGCAGAGACAGCAGCAGCTGCGTATTGAGCTGTAAGGATACTTCGCAGGTTAGTAAAGGGCTGCAGACATGGATGCACTGGGACTGAAGAGACAAGCTGTAGTGTAGCGGCCATTGGACGCGTGGGCATCGTACGCAGCCAGAAAGTCACCTACCCCTCACGTTACCTATCCCCCAAGTACACACCCAGAACGAAGAGTCACAAACTGCCACGAGAAGAGGAGCCGGTTTTCACAGCTCGGCCTCCGCGGCCCCACCGCCTGCACAGGGGTCGAGGCCCATCGGCGCGGCAGGGCCAAGCGGACCCAAGGCGGTCACCGGGGGCCCCAGGGCCCTGGCTCGGCCACTGCGTGGCCATGCGCCTCCCCGCCGGAGGAGGCCAGGACGGACAGAGACATCACGGAGCCACAGAGCTGCCGGCCCGGCCGCCGCCGTCCCTCCCGCCTTAAAATGGCGGCAGCCGGGCAGCTCCTCCACCGTCAGCGGCTCCTCGCTGCCATTTTCCGAGGGGAGGAGACGTGGGGCGCCTGTGACAGGCGGCGGTGGGAGGAGAGCGGCGGCCGCCGCCGCCGCCGGGCCTCGCCTCCTGCCCGTCCCGCCTGCCGGCGGCTCCCTC